>MU185892.1:132835-170200 GCA_016904865.1 Pissodes strobi | reverse complement strand
AATCTTAAAAGAAGGTAATTAACAACTTAACAACAATTTACGCCATAAAGAAAATAGCGCCCAATTACGTGAGGCTTGGTGATATTTTTTACTTTTGAGTTTTATTTAAATTTTTTTTAAATCTATAAAGCTTGACAGATGTTGAAACTCATATATTCTAACTAGTTTTTGTGAATGAACTATACAGCGTGGTATCAGGAACAATTATTTGCTATTTGATATCGACAAATTTAAATTTGATATATAGGAATCGACATATGTTGGAATGTTCTCCAAAAAAGTACATGTATGGATATAATATCATGGTTGTGATTTAGGTACTATAGGGTGATCCTCGACTGACAAATTTTTGTTTTGAACAATTTGATATTAGTTTCTGACTTGCCTTTATATATTATTGAATTATTAGTGCCATTGGCTGGTCAGTTGCTATTCTGTGAAATTTTAGGGAGTATTGTTCAAATATTGTTATACAGGGTGGTCACTGTATGTACAGATGGTATAGTGAGTACATAATATTTTGATAGAAACATTCGTTGAGCATTTATTGCATTGCTAGCGGTGTATCCAATATTTTATTGATCTTTACATTTGACTTTCTCATCATTCAACTAGATTGTCTTTAACCTATTCTGATATTTCTGTATTTCCTTGAATTATCTGGTATTGTGAATCATTCATTGAATCTGATACGCACATTTAGAAACATGGAGCCTGAAACATTTGCGGTTAATCACTTACATGATTTTGAGGTAGCTTATGAACTAGCCATTCGTAAAACTAAAACTACTCGTAACTTAAATGATCAGAGGAAAATTTTAAAAAGATTACTAGCGAAGGAAAAGAATAAGCCTGGATGTATGATTGATTTATGTTCATATACTTTTGACTTCCAAAAGGAACAAAATGAAATTGAAAGGACCTTCGATCAAATTACAGAAGCTATAATAGATTTTGCTGACTCGGGTGATCCAAATGACACAATTTTTGCTAGAATTAAATCTAGAATTTCTCATGTCTTTTTAAGAGTTTTAAACTTAGAAAAATTTCTGCATATACCAGACATCATTGAGAATGACATGCATGATGCAATTGAAAGTTATTTTAGTGAAGCACATGCTACCTGTTTGAAAATAGAAGGCGATCTTTATGAGGGTATTAAAGATGATAAAGTTAATACGGCAACAAATGTTACACAATCAGCACCCATCATTAACGTTGCAGCCCCTTTCGTTTCATGTTCTGGAAATTCAATTCCAATTTCACAGTGGGGAATAAAATTTAATGGAGATCCGAAACAGGTTTATTCATTTCTTGAGCGAGTTACTGAATTAGCGCATGCGCGTAAAGTTTCGAATGATGATCTTTTTAATTCGGCAATTGAACTGTTTGTAGGAGATGCTTTTGCCTGGTACAGGTCAATCAAGAGCACAGTAAATAATTGGGTGGACTTGGTTAATTTATTAAAAAAAGATTTTTTACATTCTGATGCTGAAGATCAGATATGGGAACAGATTAAGTCACGTAAACAAAAGAAAAATGAGGTTGTCGCGATTTTTATTGCACACATGGAAACTTTGTTTAGTCGCTTATCACGACCACCATCTGAAGTTAGTAAAGTTAAACATTTAAGGCAGAATTTATTACCTGAATATATTTCACAACTTGCTCTACTAGATATATCGAGTATTGTTGAGCTAAGTGCTCATTGTAGGAAATTAGAAGAAGCGAACTATTTAAAAAATAAACATAAACAATGTGAAGTTCTTGAGATTGATGACCAAGCTTCGGGTAACAATCAGTCTAGATTTAAACCTAATAATAAAAATTATTCTGATGATAAAAATAAGAAATTTCATAATAAAAATAAACCTAAAAATGATGAATTCTCTCATTCTCAAAAGAAAGTTATTACTTGTTGGAATTGTGGCTTAGCCAATCATTCTTTTCGTGATTGTAGAATCAAAAGAAAGATTTTTTGTTTTAAGTGCGGAGCACCAAATGTTAAATCTAATGATTGCAAACAATGTTCAAAAAACTAAGCAAAGGTGGTATGCAATTTGGCCGACATACTAAACCTAATTCGGAGGCCATTATCAAGTATAAGCCTAATTATTTTGATATCAATAACTGGCAACGTTGGTTAAAATTTATTTCTGAATTTTATAAAAATTCTCGTACTTCAGTTGTGACTTCAAATGAACAAGCTTCACCTCTCTTTGTTAAAAAATCTTCTGACAATAGACCATACATATCAGTTAAACTTTTCGATCAAAATATAATAGTGTTGTTAGATTCTGGAGCGACAATTTCAATTGTTGGTTCAGCAGGTATGCCGATTTTGAAAAAATGTAGAGTTAAAATTAATTCTGATTCTTCTCGTGATATTTCTACTGCTGATGGAACACAACAAAAAGTTTTAGGTACAGTGGACTTGCCAATTTATATTAGTGGTAAATGTAAGATTATTAAGTGTTTAGTTGTGCCTTCATTACCTCAAGCATTTATTTTCGGTTGTGATTTTGCTAAGGAGTTTGAGATTTTAGTGAATTTTAGTAGTGACTCGTGGCATATTCAAAGTGATTTAGCTCAGTGTAAGTTAAATGTGTCGGAAAATTATAGTGATAATAACTTAAATGATTATTTATATTCACTTGATGATTTATCTTTTGAACAGAGAAGACAAGCTGAAGAAGTTATAAAGTCTTTTAATGAAATTAGTAGTGAAGATCGTTTAGGAAGAACAAACAAAATTGCACTTTCTATAGATACTGGGGATGCGAAGCCAGTTAAAAAAAGACCTTATGTGATGTCACCATACATGCAAAAAATATTGAACGATGAACTTGATGAAATGCTGAAACTAGGAGTCGTAGAGCCATCCAATAGTCCTTGGTGCTTACCTGTGATGTTAGTAAAGAAAAAGACTGGGGAATATAGATTGGTTTATGATGCTCGTGAGCTCAATAATTTAACTCGACATGATTCATACCCATTACAGAATGTAGATCGAATTTTAAATTCACTACGAGGCGCTAAATTCATCAGTTCGATTGATTTGAGGAAAGCGTTCTGGCAAATTCCGCTTGACCCTGCGTCTAGAGAAAAGACTGCATTCAGTGTAGTAGGTCGTGGGCAATTCCAATTTGTTACCATGCCATTTGGACTTTGCAATGCTGCGCAGACTCAGCAGCGATTGGTTGATGCTATTTTTGGGCCAGAATATGAGCCAAAA
Source organism: Pissodes strobi (assembly GCA_016904865.1). Taxonomy (NCBI): domain Eukaryota; kingdom Metazoa; phylum Arthropoda; class Insecta; order Coleoptera; family Curculionidae; genus Pissodes; species Pissodes strobi. Next base: position 166,965 of record MU185892.1, on the reverse strand, counting down.
ATCTTTTCCTTTGTCGACGACATTATTTTAACAGGATCAACTTTTGAAGAGCATATAAAACTATTGACATTGGTCAAGGAAAAACTAAAAGAAGCCAATTTAACTGTACACCTGAATAAGTGTGATTTCTTCAAAACGTCGTTAAAATTTCTAGGTTATATTGTTGGGAATAATTCATTGAGAACAGATCCGGAAAAAGTATCCACTATGGTTAATTATCCACGTCCGCGGACAACTACTGAAATAAAACGATTTATAGGTCTTTGTTCATGGTACCGAAGATTTATTAAAGATTTCTCCACTTTAGTAGCCCCAATAAACAATTTACTTAAGGGAAGAAAGAAAGGACAATCTATAGTATGGACAAATGATGCAGAGACTGCTTTTGTCAGAATTAAGGAATTGTTAGTGACAGCACCAATTTTATCTCAACCGGATTTTTCCAAAAAATTTACAATACAGTCTGATGCCTCGAATTATGGTGTAGGTGGAATTTTAACCCAGATCATTGATGGCGAGGAACGTGTGATCGCATACGCTAGTCGCTCACTGTCACGTGCAGAACGTAATTACCCTACGCTGGAAAAAGAACTCCTGGGTGTACTGTTTTGCATTGACAAATTTAAGCCTTATGTTGAAGGAGCGAAATTTAATGTTATAACAGACAATTATAGTTTATTGTGGTTGAATAATCTTAAAAATCCATCAGGGAAATTGGTCAGATGGGCAGTTAAACTTCGTCAGCACACCTTCGATTTAATTCACCGAAAAGGATCATTAAATGTTGTGGCAGATGCAATTTCTAGAATCCCTCAGGGAAGCGAAGAAGTAGCAGTTATCTATAATGTTGATGTTGATAGAATTGATCCATGGTTTGACAACTTGAGAACAAAAATACTAGAAGACCCGGATAAATACCCTCAATGGAAGGTAGAAAATGATTTCGTTTACAAATTTGTACCATCTCGTATAGCTATGCGTACAAATATTCCTGAATGGAAAATATTAGTTCCAAAACCACAAAGAAACGAGGTAATAAAAGCATGTCATGATCCACCTACTAGCGGACACCTTGGCTTTTATAAAACTTTAAATAGAGCCCAAGACCAATATTATTGGCCAATGATGCGGAGCGATGTCCTACGATACGTTCGTTCTTGTAGAAATTGTGGTGAACAAAAAATGCCCAATACATCAAGCATGGGATTGATGGGCAAAGAAAAATCTGTTGAAATACCTTTCCAGATGTTAGGTGTCGATCTTGTCGGACCTTTTACTCGTTCAAAAAAGGGTAATAAATGGATACTTGTCATATCTGATTGGTTTTCTAAATATAGTCTCATATTTCCCCTACGGAGTTCAAAATCTCATGTGGTTAATAAATGTATCGAAAAAGTATTTTTGGAATACGCCGTTCCACAGATTATAGTGTGCGATAATGGACCGCAATTTATTAGTCATACTTTCAAAAGGCTATGTGAGTCATACGAAATACAGAGAATATGGTATACACCTTATTATTCTCCACAGTGTAATTTTGTTGAGAGAAATAACCGAACTATTGAAACAGTTTTAAGGAGTTATGTTAAGGAACATCAGTGTTGGGACGAAGAAATTTTGAGAATTCAACGTGCACTTAATTCTGCAAAACATGAAGTTACTGGATATACACCGTCATTTTTAGTTTTTGGTAGACATACTCCGATTTCTGGAAAATTTTATGGAAACATTCGCCTCGAGGAGGACATGGAAGTAATTCCTGGAGATAGGGATGGTTACGCATCTAATCTAAAAGAGCTCTCTCACGTGTTTGTGGATGTGCGAAAGAAGTTGCATGCCGCATACGAGCGAAACGCTCGTTCATACAACCTCAGGAAGAGGGATGCATCCTTTAACGAAGGAGACTTGGTATGGCGACGCAACAAAGTACTTTCCGACGCAGCCAATAGATTTTCTGCGAAACTAGCTCCTAGGTATATTTTGTCGAAGGTCAGAAAAAAGATTTCGAATCTGGTTTACGATTTAGTTAACGAAAAAGATGGAACTAAGGCTGGTAAGTGGCATATCAAGGATATGAAAGTGTATAAAGGTGAAATTGAGTCTGAAGGATCAGAATCCGAAAATTAGTAGTTAAATCCTTTATACTTTCGTACTTACAACTTGTTGTATGTTTACTTGCGGAGTTACTATATTTAGTGCTCGCAATTTTTGCGTCTGCTGGTTTGGTGATAAATCTTATCATTGACCACCAGTTTTTTTGTTAATGCTTGCATGCGGTTATGAGAATAATTCGCATGAACGTATAACATTTGGCCAATGTTATTACGTTTACTCTGGTTGCATAAGCTATGCTCATTTTCATGTGAGATGAACCGGTAAATTATATATAGTTAGGATAAGTCTTATGTAGGATAGTATAGTTAGTTTAAACGTTTCCAATATCGGGACGAATTACCTTGAATGGTTAGCTTTAGCATGCTCTAGTAGCTGCGGGGATTGCAGTGTGAGTTGGTCATCTCACCTGGTCCTTTTCTATCTCTTATCGACTCCTGTTGTTTGGCATCGCAGTGTGTTGGACGAACAGTAGTATATTTTGCGTATTCAATGTTAGGGGAAAGTAATAGTGGTAGTTGTTTCCTTTTTCCATTTAGCTAAAAGGTGCAGTCCTTTGGTGGATAGGATACTCGTTGTGGATATATCCAACGACTCAGTCAATAACATTAGACAGGGAGGAGTCCTCAATGCCCATCATTCGGTACACATTTTATCCTGCACTTCTGTAACACATTCAGTGATCCAACTTCATGGATTCTTTTATTTGGTTTTCGTATATTTAGGGTTTTAGATATTAGTTATATTAACGAAGGAAATACAACTATTTTCTTCGTATCCCAGTCACGTTATACGTGAAATCTCTTGGTAGGCACTCACTGATTTTGACTTCCCGATTATGACCTCTACTGATTTTGACCCCACACCGGGCGTATGATACGCGTTAGTTATCGAACCAAGTATGATATTTACACGTAATAATGTTGGCTGGCCAGCTGTCATATATGGTTTGATTAAATTTGAAACTATTTTCAAAAATAGTCTACCATGATAGCCTATTTTTTTTTCGGAGAGGGGTAGTATAGCATGTGATTACTCACCTCTATGTTTAGAATAATGCTATTTATTTTCTTATAATTTTAGTGAAGGTTAAGGGATACACAGATCTATGAATGATTCATAATTTATTAATTTGATTACATTTGAACTGGTTCTCATTGCTTTGTGAAACATGTTGGTGTCATTTCTTCGGTAATGTCCAAGACGGTATTCTCATCTTGATTTAATCGAGTCCAGTATATGCTAAAATTGAACATGTCAATTAAAAGTTTGTTTTAGGTGCATAGTCACAAGTTAGGAGTACACCTCTGACACCTATTAGCATAGATTGACTGCACAATGGTTGCTACTCAAATTAATAATATCTTACCTTACTAGTTATTCCAAACTTTTCATTCAGTCGAGGCATCCTTCGTGTGTTAATTCTAATGTTATAGTATAGCAAGTAATCCATATCTCTTGCTCGCATATATCATCGATTGCATTGTAATATGATTAGTTTTAATAATATACAGGGCCTAAAAATCAACGAATTGTTAATTGACAAAACGTAAACATGTAATTAGTTTTAGAATGCTTGTATATTTGTTAACTTAAGATATTTTATTATTGTATACATACCTGCATTATCGTGATGGATAACTCTTCTATCTTTAATTCCCTACATGGAATTATTATTTAATTGCTTATTTGAATTAAGTGATAAATGACCGGCAAATCGCTCGTTGTTTTCATTTTTATCAGTGGTCAGCTGGGATCTGACAGGTGTTCGTCTTCTTTTCTTAAAGTGTGGCCGGACTTGTCTTCGGAAAGCTTGAGGCGATTTCTCGTGAGTATCATGGTACAGAACGCGTAGAGCTCGGAGTAAATCGGAGTCCGGCTTCAGTGAATCAAGATTCGGAACGTACTTTTGTATTTTGACGGATTGTCAGAGGATATTGGTTTTTCTTCATCTGCGACTGACTTGACACTTCTACACGGCGCGACGACCGGAGCGGTCAGACCTGTGACAGAGGCCAAATTGAATAAGGATATATATATCCTTCGCCTTGTAAAAGGGATTTGAGTAATATCAATTTGTGATGGCTCGCCAACCTAATTAGGGTTGATAATGTAGTCCTGGTGACTTTGTTCGTGGTAATTTATCCGATGACGCCGGATTTGCAAATGCCTGCTGTAAGTAAACTTTTCAGTCACATGTTTTTCATATCTGATTTTGGAATTCTGTTATTGCAGTTGGTTCCATCTTTCGCCTAGATGATCTAGTTTATTAAACGCCATTTAGGCCATGATTAACGTAAGTTAATTCCTGAACATTTTGGAGGATTCCTCATCACTAAGTTCCTGGTATCACTGATCACTGATGCTCTGATTCGAATTGGAGATGTTATCTTGTAGTCACACGACCTGGGAATGATCCCGTCTGGCTTATCACTCGGCGTGAGGAATGTGTAGTCCTGTACACTAGAGATCTGGGGATCCATATAGGAGCTTATCACTCGGCGTGAGGAATGTGTAGTCCTGTACACTAGAGATCTGGGGATCCATATAGGAGACACATCACGGCCAGTATATTTTAATTAAAATACATATAATCTGAATTTGATATCAATTTAATCTTAATCTAAAATAAGGGGGAAAATTCATGAATTTTCATTAGATATAAGTATTTTAAGACGAATTTATCTTAGAATTGGCTTTTAACCTTCACATAATTATTTGATCACATCTTAGCTTGAATGCTATAACCAAATTGTATATTTGTATATTGCAATGTGGGAGAATAAATTTCAGTTGATGAGATTATGATCGACAATTAGAGAATGTTCGGTACTCTGTATTCAATCTAATTTTATAATTGACCTTTATTCTAATATCATTTCTTTACTCGATCCTCTTCCATGTTGAACGTGTTGAGGACATTCTCAAATTGAAATCAAGTTCTCGATAGGTTAAATCTTTCAAATTACAAAGGGTGGGGTATTTTTCAATGGTATTTTTTAATTACATTTTTCATTTTCTTATTGATTAAAGGTTGTGTTCTATTGTCCAAGAGTGGATCTTGTTGACAAACCAAAGCATAAACATTTGATGATGAAGGTAGAGTCGATAAGTTAATCAGTCACTCAGTAGTTCTTAATTTAATAATCTACATAATAAAAAAACCAAATAGGTATTCTCACATCATAGTGTATTCAATTTATATTATTTAATAAATGGTTATTAGAAGAATCAAATGTGTGTCAGTATCTGTCAAAGCTATTGGTTTCTGATTTTCTTCCCAATTTAACATCTAGATAAAAAATTAGTGGCGTCCAAGATATTTGATTTAATATTATCAAGCTAAACCTTCGACGAACTCACCCCGTGCTCTCTGATGGACAGCTGCCGTTCGCCTTATGGCAATCTTAAAAGAAGGTAATTAACAACTTAACAACAATTTACGCCATAGTTTTATTTCGCCAGTACAGTTATCATAATCACATAACGCCATGAGTCGACTCTGCTATCGTACAATAACTATATCTACGCCTTATTTCTAATCTATCCATATATTCCGTATTATATAACACCGATTCGATTCTACTGCTGCGCCATTCGTTTTCCAGGGTTGCCACGTCCTCGCCTATTTGAACGTCGCACGTCGCCTCTCCAAAATTTGCTTGTTACAATATTTTGGATAATTTGCTGATTATGGTGACGGTTTTGATACAGTTTGCTACAGTGCGCTGGAAGACAAATAAGAATCTTTCGAAATACCAGCAACTGTAATGTAACCTATGGGTAATTAGTATAAGAAGAAGTAGCAGAATCAGTGTTTTTTAAGAGTGGTCTTGTTCTTGTTGATAGAAGTATGGATCAGGAAAGCATTCAATTCTATTAATCTCCGCAGGTACGTGGTTTTCCTGAACTGTTAGATGATTCTGAGTATTATGAGTATGTCTACATGATACGAAAGTATATATTTCATTACATCTAAAAGATGTCGGTTCTGTGAGGACGCGATGTTACATAATTAATGCCACAGCATGATTTCCATTTTTCTTTTTTCACAAATACTTCTCTTGTTGATGTTTTATGCAAGTTTTCAACTTTTTGATCGATACGTTACTTTTTCCCACGATTCTTGACAAGGTGGTATACAGGGTGTCCCAGAATATGTGGGCAATCTCCCGGATTCATATAGGCGAAGTGAAAATAATATTATAAGTTCATATAAATTTTTTGCTACAAGCTCCCCTTACGGAGATATGGGCCTCTAAATGACGCCACTGGAAATCGATATTTCCTGAATAACTTTTAAACTACTTGGCGTAATTTAATAATTTTTTAATATGGTAGACACTAGATAAGTGTCCTTAAAATGGACCCTTTGTAATACATTTAGCTTATTTAGTGCGCCAGGGACGGATTAGCGTTAAGAAAATTGCGCTATTTTTTTTTGCCCCTGTATGATAAAGGCACAACAATAATATTTTTAGAGAGCTTAAATCTTAAATAAAGGTACTCTTGTTCGATGTCGATAAATTGAACTGTTTTCGAATAAAAAATATTTTTGTTTAATAATATGGTTTTTATTAAATAATTTTTATCTCGGTTCAACTTGACCTTCTTCTAATCTTATGCATTCCCTAGCTCAAAGAATTGATGATTGTTTGACCCTTCACAATGCACCAACACTTTCAAGTTTAAGCTCTCCAAAAATATTATTATTATACAGGGTACCAAAAAAAAATAGCGTTATTGTGTTAAAGCTAGTCCGTCCCTAACGAATTAAATAATAATAATAATAGTAATAAAGGTTTTTATTAGGGATAAAAATAATAGATGTACAAAGCATGGGGGCTGTATCCAACAAAGTTGCTCCTATATGCCAAATGTGTTTCAAATGGTCCATTTTAAGGAGACTTATCTAGTATCCACCATATTCAAAAGATATTAAGTAGTTTAAAAGTTATTCAGGAAAAAACCGATTTCCAGCGGCGTCATTTAGAAGCCCAATTGACAATAGAGAAAACTTATTGGAAATGATTATTTTTCATTGTCGCGAAATAAGGACTAAGGTTGGGGCATTGTGGAGGGTCAAACAATCTTCAATTCTTAGAGCTAGGGAATGCATAAGATTAGAAGGAGGTCATGATAAACCGACATACAAAATTATTTAATAAAAACCATATTAAACAAAAATATTTTTTATTCGAAAACAGTTAATTTTATCTACATTGATAAAGAGTACCTTTTTTAAGTTTCAGATTTAAGCTCTCTAAAAATATTATTGTTGTTGGTGCATTGTGGAGGGTCAAACAATATTTAATTCTTTGAGCTAGGGAATGCATAAGATTAGATGGAGGTCATGTTGAACCGACACTAAATTATTTCATAAAAACCATATTAAACAAAAACATTTTTTATTCGAAAACGGTTCACTTTATCGACATCGATAAAGAGTACCTTATTTCAAGTTTCAGGTTTAAGCTCTCTAAAAACATGATTGTTGTGCCTTTATCATACAGGGTGCAAAAAAAATTAGCGCTATTGTCTTAACGCTAGTTCGTCCCTGGAAAACTAAATAAGCTAAATGTATTACAAAGGGTCCATTTTAAGGACACTTATCTGGTATATACCATATTAAAAAATTATTAAATTTCGCCAAGTAGTTTAAAAGTTATTCAGGAAAAACCGATTTTTCGGCGGCGGCATTTAGGGCCCCATATTTCCGTAGGGAGGGCTTGTAAGAAAAAAAATTATATGAACTTATAATGTTATTTTCACTTCGTCTATATGAATCCGGGAGATTGTTCACATATTCTGGGACACCCTGTATATAAGCTCTCTCAATAAAATTCTTTTTTCTACGAGCGTGCGCAAAGTGGCTACTTTGCGCACGCTACTCAGTGCGCGAAGTAGTACTTTCCCGCACGCTATGCGGGAAAGTGTGCGGGAAAGTAAAATTCTCTAAAATCACCAGAGACAAGAGCATGTTCATATACCTTTAGAAACTTTCCACTTTTGGACTTTTTATTCAATATAAGAAACCGTTTAAAGTCATAATTATGCTCTTTTCTCTAAAAATTTCCGTAATTCGCGATATTGTAACTTAAACCAAAAACCATATATTTTGAAATCCTCGAAATAGTAGTAAAAAATTATGTCAAGCAACAATACTTATAATTGTCAGATTGACAGATTTTAAACAAATCTAGGTGTAAAACGAAGTATCCGAAAAAACAGGCTCTTTTCTCTCAAAGCTGCCGTAATTCGCGATATTACAACTTAAACCAAAAACCATATCTTATTCAATCATGTCAGGTCAACAATAATATTCATGTAAAGCAACAGTAGGTATAATTGACAGATACTTTTTTTTTATTTAAATATGGGTCATTATTATTCTCTGCTTGTTTGGACTGCGCTCGTAGAAAAAATATTGTTCCTAACACTTGCGCAAAGTGACTTTTCCGCCCTCGACTGATTGACCGAACTCCGCTTCGCGTCGTTCGGTCAACATCAGTCGCGTGCGAAAAAGTATCACTTTGCGCACTTGTTAGGAAAATAACTATTACCAAAATTTTAGAATTCGACTTAATATATAAATATAACGTATTCAATCTTTTTGATAGCTAACGTATGCATATGAACTCATAAACATTTAGACTTGTCGCTACAAAATTATAACTAAAGACCCAAATTTGCGCCGAAAGGGCCAAAACTTTCTGAGAACCTAAATAAAAGCTTTAAGTTTTATTATTCCAGAATTTAAATCACTTTTTTGCATGTTTTTCCTGCGTGGAGTAAAAATCTCGCCCCATTGCTATTACTCTTAATTTCCTCCTTGCATTTGTTCGCCGAAGTTTTTGTATAATTTATGTCTCATTAATTTTCACAACTTTCATGTTTCGCCCCCGCGACCCGGCCGGCCGTTTTTTGCCCATTCGAATAAACGACTGCGGTATATGAGACTAAACGATTATTAGGGGGAAAATCCTTTTATTTCGCCGATCCAACACCTGGTATTCATTAAAAGCGTTTTCAGGCGGAAGACGGAAGAGTTTTGACGAATGCAAAATTTTCGAAGGATCAGAAGTTTTGACCTGGACACGTTGTCATCTATATAAATGATCGGGGCAATAAAATGATGACGAGCGCAGGACTATGATGGTAATTAAGCGGCATTGTCAGACTTTTCTAAGTGCTAGGTATTAAGATTTTTGTTATTCAGGATGAGTTGAAAAAGCAACCAGAAAATTTTTCATGGCAAATATTAAAACCCCGTAAACCGTTAGGACTAACCCAGTCTACACTAATGATTTGACTACACCGAATTTATGAACATTTCGGGTTTATTTTTATGATCGAATTGTCAAATTTTGTCATCTTACTGGAAATTCTTATCTTTTCATATAGCTACATGATGAGATTGCAGCAAGAAAACAGCGTAAAAATGCAGTAAACATGTAATTGCACTGCTTCTTTGTAAATTTATATTCTCAAACTATGAGAAATTTGTACCTGTTTTCCAACAACTGACCAGATCACAAAAATATACATGTAGTATGTATCTGATAGCCCTACGGCCCGTGTACATGTATGCAACTATTTCAAGAAGTTTCGTTATATCAACAGTCGATTGTACCCCTTCCTGTAGTTACATATGAGGTGTCAGCTGGCTAGGTAATGGTGGGGGTGGCCGTAAGAGGGTTGAAAACACAGAAAAAAATTCACAATCCTTCACAAAGATGCAACCGGGGGGGACATTGAAAATGATGAATAAAAACGCAAAAATGTTATTTGTGTTGTAATTCAAATAGCTTTTAAAATCAGAGTTCGAAAAAGTAAAAATACAAATACGAAAGTTTATATTATATTTAATTTTTGAAATGCATTTTTACCATTAATATTAAAGATTATCATATTTCAAAAAAAAATAAATAGAAAATGATGCAGATATGAAGAACTAAAAAATTACCCTCCATCTGTAGATAGGAAAATCTATTAATAAATAATTAGCCATAACGTTACTGTAATAATTTTAACCTTTCCCATCCGTTTTAGCCCGTTTTGGTGCCATTGGTTATTTTTAGTTAGTTTCGGTTAGTCGTTCAATCAACTTTCGGTTAGTTTCAGTTAGTTCCAATTTATTTTAGCCATTTGAACCGACTCCTATATCTTGTAATCAACCTTAGTCTAAGGTTAATTTTGGTTAGTCGCCAAAATTCGGTTTGTTTTGGTTAGTTTTAACTTACTTTAATTTTTGCAACCTGGTCCGATATGTTTTAGCCCGCTTTGGCGCTTTTGATTAGTTTAAGTTAGTCATTCGATCAACTTTCGGTTACTTTCAGTTAGTTCCAATTTTTTTTTAGTCATTTGAACCGGTTTCGATACGTTAAAGCCAATTTAAATGGCTTTGGTTAACTTTAGTTAGTCGCCAAAATTCGGTTGTTTTGGGTTAGTTTCAACTTACTTTAATATTTTAATCTGTTCCGATACGTTTTAGCCCTTCTTGGTGCTTTTGGTTAGTTTTGGTTAGTCGTTTAATAAACTGTCGGTAAAGTTAAGTAAGTTTTAATATATTGTAGTCATTTGAACCGGCTGCGGTACGTTATAAGCAATTTTAATGTTTTTGGCTAGTTTTGGATAATCGACAAAATTCGGTTAATTTGGGTTAATTTTAACTTACTTTGACATTTTTAATGTGTTCTGATACGCTTTTACGTGCTATTAGTTACTTTTGGTTAGTTTTGGTTAGTCATCAACTTTCGGTTACTTTTAGTTAGTTCCAATTTATTTGAGTCTGTTCCAGTACGTTATAAGCAATTTTAACGTTTTTGGTTAGTTTTGGTTAGTCGCCAAAATTCGGTTAATTTGGGTTAATTTCAACTTACTTTAATATTTTTAATCTGATCCGATACGGTTTTGCCCTTTTTAGTGGTTTTGGTTAGTGTTGGAAAGTCGTTCAGGTAAGTTTCGTTAAATCTCAGTTAGTTTTGTTTTAGTCATTTGAATCAGTTCCGGTCCGTTATCGCCAATTTTAATGTTTTTGATTAGATTTGGCTGATGGACAAAATTTGGTTAATTTGGGTTAGTTTTAACTTATCTTAATATTTATAATCTGTTCTGATACGTTTTAGCCCGTTTTTGGTGTTTTTATTTACTTTTGGTTAGCCATTCAATCAACTTTCCGGTACTTTCAGTTAGTTCCAATTTATTTTAGATATTTGAACCGGTTCCGCTACGCGATATTTGAACGCGGCTTCGCTCGCGTTGATGTACTTAGATAAGTGTCAAAGATCATCAAAAAGTAAGATATCATGAAATTTTGTGCAGATATCTTCAACAGTATAGTAAAAGACATAAGACAATTTTTACACGCGGCTTCGCTCGCGTTGATCTACTTATACACGTCTGGCAAGAAACTTTTATCCATACGATTTATGCGATAACACAGTACGTTATATACGAGACCTAAAGGTAAAAAGAGACACAACGTATGTCATTCCTTGCGCAACTTTCCCCTTCCAGCAAGGCGTGGTCACTCGGCGTTCGCCGTCAACCGTCCGATTCGAGTTTCAGTTTCGAGTTTAGTAGTAAGGGACACGTCGCTGAGGACAGATTATTTCTGGCATTCTTCATTTTTACAATTTTTACGATATTTTCTTTGTTTCTTAGTTACTTTTAATCACTGTTCTATCCGAAAATACAACAGTGACTTAAAAATTATTGATTATTTATAAGCCTTAGGCCTGAAACAAAAACCGGTATTCTAAAAAATAAAAATAAACTCCCAAACATTCTTAAGAATTAATAAAATTAAAAAGACTAATAAAATAAACAAAACAGAAATTATTTCAATAAATGTTCAAAAACATTGCCATTTTGGGCTTTGCAATAACCCAGCCGGTCATAAAATTCTGTCCTAACATTCACCAACATGTCCGGTATTACGGAGTTAGCAAAGTCAAAAATTTTTGCCCTTAACTCATCTAAATTTGCAGGTCTCTCATGTGGATACCTGTAAATAAGTTGAGTCAAGTGGCCCCAGAAAAAAAAGTCGAGGGGAGTCAAATCTGGCGACCTTGCGGGCCAGGGTATGGTACTCTCTAGTGGAAATGAGACGTCCAGGAAAAACTGTTGTTAAAAATTCCTGCACTTGTCTCGCATTATGCGCGGGACAGCCATCTTGCTGAAACCAAATTTCTTCGAAATTAACATTAACGTTCCGAACAGCTGGTATAATTTCCTGTTGCAACAATTGCAAATATCGTTCCCCATTTAAGTTGCCATTAATAACAAAGGGTCCTACAATATTATTGCCCAAAATTCCGGCCCAAATATTTAATTTTTGAGGATATTGTGTCCTTAATGGCACGCTTAAATGTTTATTTTCCCGCGACCAATATCTGGCGACTGAAGGATTATGATGGCCGTGAAGAGAAAATGATGATTCATCTGTAAACAGAATATTTTTTAAGAATTCTTCATTTTCATCTATTTTCTCTCTCATAACCTCACAAAACTCCATCCGCCTGAAAAAATCGTCTGGGAAAATTTCTTGGGTCGTTTTTATTTTGTAGGACGTATACCCATGCATTTTTAAAACATGCCTAACTGTCCGATCCGGAATGTCAATTTCTTGGGAAATTTGGATGCTGGAGCAAGGCTCATTTGCTTCCACAAAGGCACATACATTCTCGTCCCTTTCGATCCTTTCTTGAGGAATAGGACGAGCCTCATCATGTAAACATTTGCTACACTGGTTAATGCATCCCACTTTTTCAAAACGATGAAAAATGTTTAAAATTGTTTTTCTCGTTGGGACCGGCTGATCTGGATAACAAAATGCAAATCGACCAACAACTTCATCGGCACTATCAGCCCTTAAGTACCATTTAATAATATTAATTTTTTGTTCACGAGAATACATTTTTATTTTCTTAGATAACCACCAGTTAGTATTTCACGAACAAAAGGCTGTGTGGAAATGAAGTAAAATAAAATAACCTGTTTGACCTGTTTCTAATGCGGTTACAGTGTTGCCAGACGATTGTCAGATTTCACCAGATTCTGCGAACTGAAAAGTTGTCAGATTTCACCAGATTTTATCAGCAGCTACGTTTTTTTTTTAACAAATTGGTTACAAAAAATTTAATAATTAATAATAATTTCCACCCAAATCTCATTAAAACTTAATTCAAAAATAAAAATAAAATAAGAATGGTTGTATGTATTCAATGGAACAAAAACATTAACTGTTTAGCATTGCAAACTTAACTCTAACTTAACATGACATACCTGTTCAATAAAAATTTAAATTGAATACGATATTTTTACAACTACTTTATCAATCACTAATAAATGAATGCAGAACGTTTAACCAAAGGCTTCTCTGGAATATTGTAACAAAAGCAATGTTTGTTATTTTCGTTTGTTTGCCTTTTAGAGTACAATATTCCAGATAAAGTTTCAGACGAGAGTTTATTTCACCAATCAGCAAAATCTTCTCAAAACCACCTGATTTGATGAATTTTTACCAAGTTTGGCAACGCCGTAATACAGAAGGTTCGTCGATGTGCATCGGTGGTCTTCGGCGCCAACGAAGGTCGTCCTATGCGAGAGCGTCCGCGCGTTTGTTGCTGAATGGAAGGGGAGTAGGGGAAACCAGGGGAATTCCGTCTCTTTCTCTTTTTAACTTTAGGTCTCGCATTTGACGTGCTCTTTTATCGCATTAGAATCGTATGGATAAAGGTTTCTTGCCAAACGTGTATACTTAATTTTTCTGTCACCTTTAAGCAATAGTTAATAAGTTTCTATTTTTGAGGTTAGTTGTCTAGTTGTTTATTTTCTTAATTCTTACCCTTTTTTCAAGTTTTTCAACGCGTAAAAGCTAGTATAGTTAGCATATCGAATTAACAGAGAACAATCAATCGACCCAAAACATTAAAAGCAAAATACTTAAGTAAATCTTTGGACTTAAGCAATAAAAATACATAGATTAAAAAGAGTAATTTCATGATCACACTACAAATTAAAATCAAACTGAAGAAATTCCTCTGAGGAATAAGTTCAATTTCCAATTAAAATCTGTTTAATTGTTTCGTTTTTAGGATAGGCAAGTCTCTAACTACAGCTAGAAGTATGTTAAAAAAAAACTTAATAGCCCAATAGCTTGGGCCATCATGGCACCTCCCCAGGCGCCAATACATAGGCACAAAAGCATCATTGCCCCTGATTTCATACACATGCACAGACTCCCGACAGCCATCCTACAGTCCTCCCTGTAACATAAACCACTCAACACCCTGACCGCCCTCTTCTGCATGCCAGAAACGCACCGAGCATCAGCCGCAAGACTCCAGGGAATGATGGCATTAGCAAAGTTGAGCATGTAAAGTTGCAAAGTAGGCTGTTTTAGTACCTGTTGTGATGCCTTATTAGCTAGATTTATAGTAGGAAAAAGATCACTACCTAACGTTGCAGTCACCATGTTAATATACAGCTTAGGGTCAACAGACATCCCAAGAAATCTGACACTCTTATTTATATTCGAATTTATTTGGTGGAGCTCTCTCATCGAAAAAACCATCCTTGTTGTTCTCTCAAATTTTAAGTTTTTTAGAGTTAAACAGTCTCGGACCAACTCCTGTGCAACCACAGAATCCTCTAGGGAAGCCTCTAATGTATCAGCACATACGGACACTGTCGCATCATCGGCAAAGAGAGTGTATTTTGATTGTTAGTCTAGAGGTGGTAAATCATTTGAATTCTCCCATCGCATCAGTCCGTTCCAATTTACCACTCCTAAACTTACTACTTTTTTACATGTTAGTCAGTTAAGGGATTATTTGGTTAATTTTGGTTAGTTTTAACTTATCTTAATATTTATAATCTGTTCTGATACGTTTTAGCCCGTTTTTGGTGTTTTTAGTTACTTTTGGTTAGCCATTCAATCAACTTTCGGGTACTTTCAGTTAGTTCCAATTTATTTTAGATATTTGAATCGGTTCCGCTACGCGATATTTGAAAATTAGAATGCTTTGGCACATTTGTACTTATATTTGAAGCAATAACATGTTTTATTCTTTCAGCATTATAGATACTAAAAATCTCTCTATCTGTGTCTGTCGCATATACAACCAGCTAAAAAATAGCACAAATGGAAATACCCATTTATACACCGGTATTGTGAATTATCCGGCCAGTTTATTAATATTATACCCTCAATTATCCCGTTTAATTGAATAGTTTAAGATGCTCAATTTCCTGGCTTTTTAAATCGTCAGCAGCCTGTGTAGACGATGTTTTAGAAGCCCTGAAAATGATAAAATTCCAATCTTAAATTTTCCCATTTATTTTTAAAATTCCGCGAGTAACACTTTTTAAATTACATTACGGATATACGTTAACTTTCAAAAGGAAACTACGCGTTTGTCTAGAACGGCAAAAATTTATTTTAAAGTTGGAATTTAGGTTCCTGACGCCCAACTTTTTCAATTACACCGTATATTAAGATAAAATGTTGCACGTAGAAACTTTTAATGTAGTTTCGGTAATTCCAGAAATTTCATTAAAGTTTTTGCTTACCAAATTAGCCACCCGTAAGTGATGACCCAACTAATTATTAGATATGTTACTACCTGACTGGTTGAAGACGAAATAGCATTTTGAGGTTCTTGCTAGTGTCTAAATTAAACAGTAAGCTTTGAAATATAATGATTGTTATATGTGTACAAAATAGAGCATAAAGAACTATTTAAGGATGTAATAAATATACCCCTATTGGGACAATGCTGAAAGTCTGAAATATTATGTCTGTTGAGCTTAAAATTGTGTTTAATGTTTATTAGTTTTTCTTTTAAGTGAAAAATGGAATGTTACCAGAATATATTTGTGGTAAAGTTAGGTTTTTTTTAGAGGTGTCCATTGTTATAATACTAGAAACCGCAGCGATTTTTTAGTGTCAGAGAGATGTAATACTAAGCAAATGCTTAATTCAGTAATGTATAAGGGCCTGCTGAATTTTAATATGTTATCTAACAACAGTAAAAACTGTGATAACCCTGATGTTTTCAAGAAATTGTTAAGAGCACATATTTTATCACCTTAGTCATTGTCTCAGTCTTATTATTTTCTTTTCTTAACCTATCTGCTTTATATATACACCTATTTTATATTTTTTATTGTTTTCATGTTTAGCCATATGCTAAATAAAGAATATTTTTAATTCACAACCGCCATATCCACAAAATACCAGAATATCCTATGCCACCACTTTTTAGATTTCCTGTCAATTTTATAAGTAGCTTTCATCATGACCAGTTTATCTACATATCCCATGTTTTTATTGTAATATAATTCACAGCAAACAGTTGACAATCAAATTCTTTCATGGTACCATTATGTTGTTTCCTATTTGCCTTGCTAGTAATGAATGAATCTGAGAATTACTAAGCAAATGAACAGCTTGATGATCCCATTTCACATACACTATACTGTCTTTCAAATTCTCCCCTGCTGCGATCTATATCATCTTTTACGTCGGCAGGTAGATCTTTTCTTGGACGTTTCACTGTTCCAGACGGATAGATGAACTGACTTTAAAGCAGTTTTTGACGAGGTACATAATTAAAATAATTATTAAAATATATGTGATGACCGTTTCCGATGACATTGTGCGACAGGTCCGTAACTGCCCGAGCACCCAAATCCTTTTCCGCCGTATCTCTACTCTTCCCAATATAAATTTGAAATTGACAAGGATTGCCTGTTTCATTTGCCCTAAACCATAACTTATACCCGCGCATTGTAGGCTTCATAGGCGTGTATTACTTTAAGCTATTGCGACCCTTCAATTGAATCATTGATTCATCAATAGCTTCATTTTTGGTAGGTTTATACGAGCTCAAAAATTTTTAGTTAACTTGTTGATAAAAGGACGCAGCTTGTAGAGCTTGTCATAATTAGGCAAATCTTTAGTTGGTGATACGGAAATGTCATTGAAATGTAAGTTACCGAGGAGCCATATAAACGGATCCCTAGGTCAGATTTCAGATATAAAATAATCTGAAAGTTTAGGGAGGAAAATCAAGAATCTCATTAATTAGGCAGTTGCTTTACTCCCATCAAAACATTCGCGGAGAAAAATGCCTTTATTTTTTTCTTTTGTGTTTTTATAATTCTGAAGTGCATATAAGTTTGTTTTAAAAGCTATGTGATCGACTAAGCTTTCAGGAAATAAATGGAGGAACACTTCATATTATATTTATCTGCTTCATATTTGGAGGTCAATGATCTGCATTCTGCGTTCAAAGGGTTTTCTTTGCTAACTCGAGACGCTTATTTGCAGAAGTTGGGAGTTTATATTCACTCTTTCATTCATATTATTTATCACGACTGTTCTTATTATTCGGAACTTCATCTTTGAAAACGATTAGTATATGATTGATATTAAATACGCCAGAATCAGCAAAGTTATTACCATCATTTTCATCCCCAATAAGTTCATCACTGCTTATATCCCCTAAATAAGACTCATTGTCACTTGGAACTAAGAAGGTAAATATATCTGCCGACTCCATTGCGGCCAGCTCTTGCAGTTTATTAATATTCGTTTACCTAAAACCAAAATACGTCCTAAGTGCCTACCGGTTTCACAGCGAGACCAGCGAATTCTTATGGTCAAAAACATTCAATGGTCGTAATTGTCTCCTGCCATAGGGTCTCTAATATCTAAAGTATCTCTTTTCAAAAAAAAAATATACATATATAATTTTCTTATATGGCATGGTAAAAAACACTTTTATTTCATTCGATACCTTTGTACGACTCGTACACAACAAGAACACCTAAATGTTAAGCTTGCAGAGGGAAACAAAGTAAACATGGCGTATCGCAGTGAATAGAGCGACATCTAACGCTACCTCTCCTCACGCCCTCTAGTATCGCCGCGAAATCGATCAGTGCCTAACTTGTAATTTTTTTTAAGTGGTAAGTTCAAATTTAATAAAATATTACAGGTTTAAAAAAATCACTCTTTGGCTACGCAGCAAAAAATTATAGAACTATTTTGGGGATCCTAATATAGGGAATATACCATTTCAAATAAAACATAAGCCCATCATAAAACATTCGAACTGTGTTCATAGGATGCAAATTAAAAAAAAAATAAGAAATTAATTAATTTTTAGCTCTTGTTTACAACTATATAATATTTAAGTAAAATAAGTTATAACTTGGCAACACTGCAACCTACCAAAATAATATTTAAGGTTAAGTAGATAGATAGATATCACAAACAGCCAATAATTTCAGGTACAAAATATGGAAAGAATTTATTCCACAAATAATATCACTTGAAGAAAGGTCCTAATCACATAAATCATTGAAGGGTATTTTACCGGAATTTTTTGGACATGCATAAATTTCCATTATTGAACACCTTCATGTCTTTCTTTCCAGGTATTGGATATCCAGTTGGCGTCCAGTATTTGCTGTCCGTTACCTGCATGGCTGCCGAAATATTTTGCAACCTGCAAGAGTCCAAGTTCTAAGCGAGCTGCCATCACCCTTTGGTATAGGTATAATCAAAATAAATCGGATGGCGAATTGTCGCGTTTTTTACCTCTTTGTAACCTCATTTGCTCGATAATAAACCCCGAAAAAACTTTTAAAACTAAATTTAGCACTTCGGTATTTATGTATGTATTTATATTATTATTTCACCGCTTAACAGAATTAGTGGGTTTTGTGTGCGTGAACTATATTTTTACAAATGCGGTGCGAAAATATATTACATAGAACATTACGCCCTAGGAACGTAAGCTAAAACTAGACCGAACGAAGGGTGGGTCAGATTGAGACTAAATTGGTCGTCGATGTGGAGAAAACCGATTCGGATTTTTCTTTGGGGCCATCATTAGGAAAGTTGATCGAGAAACTAGCGGGAGGAGCGAACGTGACCGAAACAAAAAAATCACATCCGTGTCTTTGGAGATCGAGGGCTGAAATTCGGATGCTGTTCAGCTGGAACCCACCGCCAATAGGTTCCACGGCATGAGACTATTTTGGATCGCCGTCTGATCAGTAAGCACAGTGCGGTCCCAGTAGATCTTATGGTTGTTACTTTCTAAAACAGATTCGGGAGTGTATTTATAGTAACTTACCTTTTCCGTCTGCAGCAGCAACAGCTTGTCTAGTTCCTGATGGATTATCTTCGCAACTGCATCGTGCCTGACTTTATATTCTCTTGCTGCAAACGCTTGACATCCTTGTAATATGCTGGGTGGTCTCAGTGGTTTCACAGCCGTATCGACATCGATCGTCCACCACCGAAGTATCTCCAATTATGTACTTGAGATAGTTTCTGGTGGGAATCACTTGATCTTGAATAGTCAGCAGAAAGTCCTCCGTTTCGGGGAACATTTGTCATGAAACTAACCAAAAGCTCGACGCTGTATTATCGACGTGATCCTGGGTAGCCTCATTCGCATGCTTCACATGTAGGGGCTTTTCCTTCCACACTCGTATTTTCTCAAGGTCGGTATGATGGTGGTCTTGAACCTGGTGTTCTTTTAAAAGCAGTGGTGTAGAGTCGTCTACGATACAAGTTGTCCTATGAACTTCTGATAACTTTCCTGTGAAAATAATCCGCTTATAGCTCATATGGCACAGAGTCGTAAGCCTTTTTATAATCAATGTAAGCCATGTACAGATTCCTTCGCTTGGAAAATGCCTGGTTACAGATGACAAAGTCGTTTATGAGTTGCTCTTTGTAACCCATTGAACCCTTAGCGTGTTCTTTCTGTTGGTCAGCTATGCTCTTGTTTCGCGCACAGTGGTATGAGGCACGCCGGAATAGAAAGCGTGGCATATTTTTAGGATTGTCGTTTACGTCATTAATTAAATTTAATAATTTTTCGTGGGTACATTGGAGTTTCTTGAGCCAGTAATTCTGTATTCCATCTGGACCCGGTGCCTTCCGGTTATGGGTATCTTTGATGGCTGTTTCGATGCTAACATGGTTAGCGAAACGCGCGTCTAGTGCAATAATTCTGTTTCGGTATTGTGGATAAAACTCCGTTTTAGTAATAATATAATCATGCAAGAAGTTTGAAACAGTTAACCTTACTTATGCCCTAGGTTTCATGGCGAAACCGCCCTTTACATGGCTAAAAAAGAAAAAACAGTAAAAAAAGTAATTTTGCTTTTCTATGAATCTTAATGCCTCTTGATTGAAAAAAAAACGATTTCTTGCTACCTGAAAGGATTTGGAAAAATGCGGACACAAAGGGGACTCTTGGCGCCATACATAACAAATACCTAATAAGAAAAACATGAACGTGTTCAATAATAGAAATTTATTGGATCACTTAAAAAATCCGGTAAAACACCTTCCAATGATCTCTGTCTTTACGACCTTTCTTCAAATGATATTTCTAAGATAAACTATTTCCATATTTTGTACCTGCAATTGGATGTTTGTTATCTATCTATCTATCTGTTTAACCTTTAATATCCTTTTGGTAGGAGCAGCGTTGCCAACATAAACTTATTTACTTAAATGTTTCACATGTGTACGATTGCACTGTACTGTAAGAACTGGAAATTAATTATTTTTTGATCTTTTTTTTTGTATTTGGGCCCCATAATCAAAATTCAAATGGTTTGAGATGGGCTTTTGTTTTATTTGAAGTGGTATATTCCCTATTAGGATTCCAAATATTTATATTTGCGCAGCCAATATTTTATTAACCTTGAACACTTTAAAGGTTGCAAAGGCTTGTACAAATATTTTGTGGTTAAATAGAATAAAACATTAAGGAAGTGTAATTTTATAAAAGCACTTTCTCATACATATTAAATGGACAACGGTATATTTCTACGGAGTGGTCATCGCCAGATTAGCCATAACAAATACATATGTAAATTTTGGTCCCTTCAGATAATTGTCTCTTATTTGTTTTATATTAAAATTTTGTTACACTTTTTTAAAGGACCTTGTATGAACAACTCACCCTAGATTTCATTGTTTTGCAATAAGCCTATTAAAAGTTACTTGGAAGAAAACCGTTGTAAAATCGCTAAAAATTAAATATAGCTATGATATTACTGATTTAGTAAATACAGGCACCTAAAACTAAAGAATGACAACTTTACTTTTTTCAAAATTTTAAAAAAGCGGAAAAACTACACTTTTAAAAGAAATCTATTAAGACAACAAATTGAAATGGCAGCTTAATGTTTTTTAATAAGATGCTCAAGGCAAATCATCGTTTCTTGTCAAGCAATATCTTCAATGGATACAAAATTTAGTTCGTGCATTATTAGGTTGATATAGCATCCAAATTTGGAAGGTGTTATTTTTATAAGCAACGCATTTAATGTGACTCTACAGATAGAAATCGTCTGGCGAAAGATATGGACACCATGCTGAACAATTTATAATATAATTTAGTAAATCAGTATTGGATATATTCTATTACTTTTGTTAAATTGTGCGCAGGACCTAAGGATGATATTTATACTTCTTTAATTTGCTCAGCAATGTGGTGTGATGCTTCCATACAGTTTTGCACGAACCCTGCAGCTATTCTTTTGATTACTTGTAAATATTGTAAGTTTTAAAAATCGGCCATATTTTCTTGAGCTCTGCTATCCAGTAAGTCATTAATTAACTCTATAAAGTTACAATAATAAATTATTATGACACCTTCAGTCTTAAAATTACAAACACTGTTTTGATCTGTTGCTTTGCTTGCAATGGTCGCAGATAACATTTCGAACATTCCCCAAAAAATATTTTCCATGCAGTACCACTTAATCATTCTTTCTTCTTCTTGAATACTGAACAATGTTGAAACTAAGAGAAAATTAAACCTCTATGCAAATTTGTTATGATATTGATATTATAATAATCACTAGTTTCATTGAGCTGTATTTAGTTTTTACCGATTTAGCCAAAGGCTTTTCTAAATAACAGCAATGTTAAATTTTGCGCGTGAGTCCACCATATAAGTACCTTCAAAAAAGTTTAATTCAATGTTGCTGTAAAATAAATAGCGGAGCCAATATTTTACGGTAATAAAATTTACATAGGGTTCCTATGGCCCTGTCTTTCGATACCACACCCGATACACAAATAAGTAGAAATCTGTGTAAGTATACCCAGCATTTAAAGCTGAAGTTACATTAATTTGACCTGAAAACCGATGGAAAATGTTGTTTAAGCATTCTCATATAGGAAATAACTTTGTAACAACCTTTCAATTTCTTTTTATTATCGTATTACTCTAAAACAACTAGATGACAGAAAACGTTCCTTAAAAAGACATTATTGATATCAAAAATTAATTAATTTATTTATTTACTTATTTATACTCTTTACAAACACCTAGATGGTAATTACTTGTAAGAGTATAAATCTAAGTAAGTCTAACCTTAACCTACCCAGTACTATTCAATAACGTGACAAGTTGTTTTTTGTAATGTTAAAACCATCTATGTTATTTTCTTGATTTTTTTTTCGTTGCATTCCCTGTAGCGTTGACCCATTGTCTAGGACCCTGAAACAATAGTCACTCCTCAGTCTAATATCAGGCACATGGAAGTATATTGACCCCAGTAAATCTGAGTTTTTATTCCTATTTAAAACATTGTGAACAAAAAGCACTCTAAAATTATCTCTTCTTTTATCCAAGGCCAAGATTTTAAAGTCCTGCAATTGAGTCTTATAAGAAATTAATATGGGATATGGGATAAAGTCGATACACACCATAATGTTTAAAATATATGTATCCCAGAAACCTTTTCTGAATTCTTTCAATGGACTCTTTATGAATAATTTGTTTAGGACTCCATAAAATCGCCCCATATTCTAATTTAGACCTCATACATGCATAATACAACCTGAGACAAGTAGTATTCCAGTCTGAAAAATCCTTCGAAAACCTTATAATAAGACTGAGCCTACGGTTACACTGAGCGGTCAGTTTGTGGGAATTCGACGAACTTAATGTATATATTGAACAGTATAATGATTGGTCCTAACAAAAAGTCGAGATAGGCTTTAGAAAAGTATGCTGGCAAGCCATCCATACCTGGGGAAGCCTTGGGTTTTAGAGATTTTACTGCCTCCCTGATTTCGCCCTCGTTAACAAATCCCAAAGAGAACACATCCAAGCCATAATTGAACTCATCCCGGAAGCAGGAGTCGCTAGAGCTATCAACTGCATAAGTGCTTTCAAAAAACTTAGCAAATACATTGGCAATATCAGTACTATCTTCATATCTTACATCATTGTAAACAAAACTATAGGCAACATTGATATTCGATTTTTTTTTTATTTATAAAATTCCAAAAATCTTTTGTGTTTTCATACAAATTTTTTTCTACTTGATTCAAATGTGCAGCGTGGCATTACTCTATGAGCAGTTTACATTTTTTCCTTAATCGATTTAAATTTCTCTTTGTATGTGTTTTCATTCTTATATATTTTGCATAATTTGGAAAACCTGTTTTTTTGATTAATAGATTTAATCAATTCCAACGGGCACCACAATGGGAATCCATTCCTAGCTTCGATGTGTTCTCTTTTTGGAACCGTTTGATCCTACATTTCATAAATTTTGGTATACATCTTTTTAATACACTGATTAGGGGTTACACAATTTTCAATCTCATTAAAATTACATAGTCTCATTAAGTTGTATAATTTAGTATAGTTACCCTTGCGAAAATTATATTTTACTTCAATTTGATCATTTGCATTTTCCTTGTTTTGTTTCGAGTGGGTTTTTAATTTAATTATTATTTCTAAGGGCGGATGATACTGATCTATATTTACTAAAGGATCTTCCTTACTGTCTGAAACATATGTTTCTGTTAATTCTGTCAGAACTGAATCTAAAGTTTTGCCAAGGTGGTTTTTAACATTATTAATTGAATAGAGATCATATTCTCCTAAAAACGTAATAATCACTTGAGCCTTTTGGGAGCCTTTTCTCAAGTCGTTGATACTACTGGTTATTTCGCCTAAATTAAAGTCGCCTACAATAATGCAAAATATAAACCCTTGAATTTTGTTTATTAAGACACTTCCAAAATAGAAAAAATAGTAAAAAATACACGTTTCAAAAACCATTTAGCGCAATCGCATGTTAGGAAACTCCTCGCAAGCGGGTCGTTTCATAATTTCGTGCTCGTGTGAAAAAATATGGTCTTTTAAAACGAGTATCTTAACATACTATTTCGATAACAAAAACATTCATTTATTTGACCTACAAATGAATGTTTTTATATTTTACCTCGATAGTCTATTTTTGCGACATTTTCGAAACAGAGAAGCATTTAGACAGTTTTTCTACGCTAAATTCCCTCTCGAACTGTCGTCTCGATTTTTCCGACCATCGCGACTTTTTCGGCCCTAGAACGACCCAAAATGACTTACTCCAAGCAAAATATTCAATGCCGAAAAAAGTACTCTCCAATTATCGATTGCCGCCAATTTCAATAATGTTCGAAAGATCGTCAAAAAGAACGCGTACACAATTAATTAGTTCCTTCGATAGTAGTCATCGTGTAACAAAGAATATTTCTGAAAAAATGCACAGTTGACGTAATAACTTGGAAAACGAAATATAGGATCATTAAGACAAAGCGCCCAAGTATTACCTAAAAACGTGCCAAATATCAAATTTCCACTCGCAACCGTTTTCGAGAAAAATTAATAAAACCCTGACCTTACGGAATGAGTGCTGGCCGAGCCTCACAAGTGCGCCTGTCGTCAATTTCATTCTATACCGAGTTCCTTAGTGTCGTGAATGTGCCTGACTCTTTCTCTCTCTCGCTTTGCTGATGTCCGATCTTACCCGATTAGGCATCAACTAGTCGAGGCTTGCGCGTCACGTCTGACGGCGCAGTCTTATTCACTACTCAGCTGAACGTGCAAAAAAAAGTTGGGCACTCAATAAAAAACATTCTCAACTTTACTACCTCCAATGAGCAGGTTTGTATCCTCAGCATATTTTGTGAAATAAGTTTTTAAATTAAACAAAGGACAGTTCCCTGAAAAATGTCTCACTCTGTTTTTAAATCCATAATTTTTGTGTTTGTTTATTTTTTAAGACAGCAATAGCTTGCAACCTAATTTTAAAATATAACCCCAGCAACTTATATACAATCACACCATGCATTTACAGATTCATAATCAACATTTCTTTATTCAAACGATGATAGGTCTCCATTAGGTACCAAATTCAGAACCTGAATATGATCTCTAGGTCTCTATTTTTAAAATGAGCATGGAATATTCTACATCTAAATGACACTTTTACAGACGTCTACAGTAGATATCTTTATAATGCTATTCGGAATATCAGAGATGCTCTTACTATTTTCGGTTTTATTGCTCTAGCCATTTCACATAGGTCATACAGTGTTTAAGTTTGTTAAACTATAGCCTTGTTACTTCTAATAATGTTAGTCTTAGCATAAATCACAAGGTCCGTACTATTCTTACCGAGTAGGAATTGAATTTATTTGCTATATTTTTAGAATTATCCTTTATTTTAAAATGCAAATTTAGTATTATAATTTTTTGCCAGTAATTCACTACATATATAGACCCCATCATGCATTTCATTTTGTTATCAAAGATATTCAACGCATGTGCTTGTACTATTTTGCTCTGGAATTTATTGATACCTTGTCATTTTTTAATTTTTTTTTGTATAAGATTCTTGAAACCGATAACTATGTCTAGAAAAGCTTAATAGAATATCCAGCCAGGATTTACATTCAGGATGTTTGAACACATGGCTATTTTTACTTTGATTACTTTTATTCCAGACTGTATGGAAAGAAATCTCAGGACAAGTTGTCCACAAAAATCGATTAATTCAAGTGATTCGAACGAATGGAGACACAATTAAACCAGGATCCTCGTAAAATAGTTCAAGAGTGTTGTCATCCGAACAAAAGACTCTCGGGATTCACTGTGAAGAAGTGCCAACGGATTCGGTCTGCACTCTCGTTCAAGTTTGCTTGGCTTTGTGAATGGGACATTTCCTGGATAAGGGCATATTTGCTGAAAAACAAGTATATTTTTGGAGAGAGCGTAAAATATAATAAATGGGGATCTCTTGAAGTTGGGATCAGGTTGTTTTTATGTAAAGAAGCTAGTTAGAAGTTTTTTAGAATACCTACTAAACTGACATTGCACATAATATTTATGACGAGTAGAGCAAGTATAAAGCGAGGAGCTTATCTCAAAACTTAACATCTCTGTGATTATTAATTTTAGAGGAAGGGCATAAAAGTGTCATCCCAAAACCGTTATGAGTTTTAAAAAAAGTTGATTCTTAAAACTGTAGCTAAATAGACCCTCAACAAAAAAACCTAAATTGGAACATGTAACTAGTGTTTTTACAAAAATAATGATGATAAAAAAAATTGAGATGTTAAGGTTTGAAATAAAACCTTGGATATATCAAGTTTTTAAAAAAAAGTAAATGGAGGCATTAAGTTGTCTTGAAAAATTTAGTAGATAAATAAGAGTTTAAAAAATAATAATTTTATTTTAATACGCCAAAAAAAGAAATACATAGTAAACAAAGTTGAATAGAAACCTGATCCAGGTGCAAAAACGTTTTTTCGTTGAGGTTTTTTTTTACTTACATAAATAAACAGTGCTTGGCAGTATTTTATTAATTATGAAGTCCATAGTGGTCATTTAGGCAGTCACAGAGTGATATTATCTTCTTGTGAAGTGGTGGGTAGGTCCTCCCCTTGTAAAATATTGATGTACCACCCTAGATCAGGATCATCTATCCATTCAGAACCAAAATGCTTTTGCAACAAATTGTACACATTCGATTTTTTTTATCTGCAGATAAACTGTTATTTAGTTCACTTTCACGAAATATTTGGGAACCTTCTTTTCGTCCTTTTTTGACCAAAGGCTTAAACTATTAATTTAAACTTTTATATTTAAATGTAGTTAGCAGTTTTATTTTCATTACTTCACCCCCTCGGAAACTTATGTACCTACTATTACTCTTCTGCCTCGGAAATTCCTTTGATTTTTCCATAACTAAGTCCTTAATGTTGTATCCTTTCCAATCCGAAGAAGAAAGTAGAAAACCCTTGTTAAACTCAGTACTAACTCCTTAATGTTGTATATTTTCCAATCCGAAGAAGTAAGAAGAAAACCCGATGTTAAACTCAGTACTAAATATTTTATAAAGCAATGAAAACTTTGCATGTATATTAGCATCGACGGAGTTCTTGTACACCCTATATAACTTTGACATCTTCATTTCAGACGATAAGTATATACGGTTACTTTTGTTGCGTCTGTAGTGTGCTTCACTTCCTTGTAACTTTATCATATATAAATAATCGTAAGAGATGTTAACTTTTGATGAAACATTTAATTTTATCTAAATTTTTTACTTGATGTTCAATGCTGACTCGAAATAGTTCAGCACAAAGAGGGATTTTAGAAGTTAAACCGAAATAGTTGTTAACACATTTTTGACAAATCATGGTGATGCCAAGTTTTGATAATAAGCTCCTCAAGTAATTTTGGTAATCAAAATGTAGTAATTTCTTGAGCTCTTATTACGGTTTTATTAGGGTTTGGGATATAATAAACCTTATAGCCTTATTTATTTTTTAAATATTTATTGAAGCATTAAAGCATTCATAAAATTAAAATTTTGAAACAAAGTATAAAACTAAAGCGTTTTAATCTTGAAAGAACTAAAATATCAAATGGAGGAAAGAGTGTCCAAAAATCAACTCCTTGCAAAATTTATATCGAATCATACCAAAATAATCGGAATAATAATAATAATAATTATTATGTCTCATTCTGCTTATTTGGTCTATTAGGATATTCTCAAATCCGATAAAGCTGATGCTCCAAGTGAGTGTAGCAAAATTCAATTTACTCTAGATCAAAAAACAATGAAATTTTCATCATATTGTAATTTACTAAAAAGCATAAGCTACTAAACAAATATCACCCTGTCGCAAGTTTGAACTTGAACTTGGAGATTGTCATATAAACATTAAAGGCAAACTATAAACAACGCGAGCAATCAACGGGAGCGACTTTGAACCTTATGCATGCAATGATCATCACTTTGTTTTATATAAATACGCTACCGAACCCTCAGTTCGGCAGACTTTAGTCTCACCTCCAGCTCCCAAGGTTAGTCACTTGACGACTGCCTTCTGAGTTCTATCCGCTCCTAAAGTTAGCCATACGACTGCTTTAGGATCCATTCCTTTCCTTCCAAACCTGGTACCGGTTAGTCACTTGACGACTGCTAGGACCAGGGGTTGCACAACCTCCATAGCAAAGTCTTGACAAGAAGTTTGTCAGAGTGTTGAGAAAGACAAGTGTCTAAATAGTCAGTTAAAAAGTTTAGTGAAATCTCTTAGTGCTCTTAACCCAACCCTTAAGAAAAACTATAAATTATAAGACAGTAAACAAAGACCTATAAACAGTACCTCAAATCGAGAAAACATGCGCATCGTAGTAATCGGGTATAATAGAATCTCATGTTCTTCTGACCAATAATTATTGTTAAACTTTTATCGTTAATACATTGTTATTGTTAGAAACTAAACGTGCTTACTTTATCATCTCTTCTTACCTCACGTAACGCGATCCCGGTCTACCTCAGTTACCCCCCGGCACGCTAAACAAGGCGTGTCCTCACGAGTAGAACATCCAGTGGTAGATTAAAGGAAGCATTGAGACCCCGTCATTGTACTGATCGCGACGAGGCTCTTCTCTGAGAATTTATTCTTTAAATAAACGAGCTACCCCCTAAGCTACTCGTGACAATATCCAGTAAAAATTACACGAAAATCAAGTGTACCATGTTTATAATAAATTTGTTAATCAAATCATGTGCATTAATATAGAACAGAATCAGTTATTCTATTTTTAAACAGATAGAAAATTTGATACTAAATGTATTTCTAAACGATTTGGTAAATCAAAATTTTAAACTGGATATAACTTTAAAACATGAACTTTTAAGGCTCGCCGCAAGTCATGACAGAGAAGCTTGTAAAGACAATGTTATATCATTAGGCCCAGTATATTTTTATATGATAGTCCTATACTTTTGTAATTGAAAATATAGGGCTGTAAGGCTATGTGTAGGTTACGAAATTATAAGTAAAATCATCATTAAAAATATTTTACCCAACTCTTTAATTGCTGAACATCTTGATTTACTAAGCCATAAGAAATATTTTTCTATTCTTGAAGATGTTTTCGCCACATTAATGCTACAAAAAATACTATTCTTTTCATATCTTTAGTTACATATTTTGGTTAGTAGGAAAGTGGCAATTTTATTATCGCTGATTATCAAAATAGCGAAAGTTCTGAATTTCACTATTATTTCGGCCACTTATAAGATAGAATATAGGATAGGCAATTTGAGCACTTTAATCATCCGTTTAATTCTATGTTGCCTACATTTACATGTGATCCCTCAAAATAAATACTTACTAGTAATATTATTTGTCACTCACAGACTCCTAGTAAACTCCAGTTTGATATAGATCAACTGGGTACAGCTAATGATGAAATTCGTCTAATGCTAGGTTTATTTTCTAGGGAAGATGGCGATTTAATTAATATTAGTGAAAAAACAGATATTAATATTGAGAAAACTTCTGAATATAATACAGTATTATAAAAAAAAGTCAAGGGCATAGATATAAATTACGTGCCATTAACATTTTTTCTTTTGTTTTACATATGTCACACCAAAACAAATAAAAAAACTGGTTAGAGATTTAAACTAGATCTAACGTATCTAGTCAAAATACATTCAAAACTCATAGAATACCAGTATTCGTGGATTACAAAAAGAGACTAACATTAGCAAGAATATCAAACTAAAAACACATTACATGGCAGATCCTATACACATCGGGGCAGCCATAAACTCACTTAAAGGGTATACAGGTTGTTTGGCCAATCGCCGTCAAAGAGTTTGCTTAAAAAGTTTTAAGGGTAGGTTTTTGATTGAATCATCAAGCTTTTTATAAAGCTTGACATCCAGTGAGTTCCTATCTTATCCTTACTTAATCTGTAACACGGCTGTAGAAAGAAATGCGCATATCAATTTGTTGAATGAACACCTGAGCGTAATAAAAAGTTATTCTTATTTGTATGTATCTCAATAAAACATTGATAAACATACATATAATGCACTGTCAGCAAAGTGTACTTTAAGAACAATGGTCTGCAGTGGTCACGATGTACTGCTCCAGCGAGAACACGGATAGCTCTACCGGAGAACAAAAACTCTATTTACATGACTACAATTTCCCCAGAATAATAAGCCATGTTGTGTGAGGAAAAAGATAAAGGAGTAGTAGACGCTAATAAGATATTCTCCACAAAGGCAAGGTCTCAGTTGGCGCATCAAAAATATATTTTTTAATAACGAACCACATAAGGTATAGACATGGTTCGTTAAGGAATCGTCGATGTTGATACCAAACAATCTAATGAATTTGCCTTCTGAAAGTAAAGGGTGACTATCAGCCTATTTGTTTTATCTGTATTCAAACATAGACTGTTCTGTTTGAATCGATTCTCAAGGTGTGCAGAGGGAGCAATATTTGTAGCTTTTTGTGAGTGTGGTATCATCCTCATACAAAACACAGTTATCAGGCAGCAAATAATAGTAAAGATCAGTAATATATCGAGATAAAAGAGTGGAGCCAAGTATAGATCTCTGAGGAACTCCATACCGTACACTTTTAATTTCAGATTTGATACGATTAATACGAACAAATTAAGATCTTCTAGTTAGATAGGACTTAAAAAAAGACGACACCCCTCGAAAACCGCAAAAGTGTTCCACCTTAGGTAGCAGTTTTTCATGATCCACACAGTCAAAGATGTTGCTGAGACCACAAAGAGTGACTGATACACTCCTATCAGCTTCAAGGCCCTGCTCGACCATGTGGTCAACGAGATCTGATATTGCATCAATGGTTGACAAGCCTGGTGGGAAACCGGACTGTTTTGGATTAATGATACTATTAGTTTTCAGGAATTTTATAAGTGAATGTTTCAACATAATTTCTAGAAATTTCTCGAATACAAAAAAAAAATCATTAAACTTGTCTGGCCTAATATCAGAAAAATAGTTAGAGGTTTTTTTATAATTAATTTAGCCTTCCACAGTCCTTGTTTTTGTTTTGGGAATTATTAATAACGTTGTTATATGCACATCGTTTCGTGTCTCGAACTTCCTGTCTGTACTGCCGCTGAGAGTGTTTAAATGCATTTTTTTACTGCTCGTCTTTTCTATGCTGTCTAAAAGATAGGGGTCTATTACAAAGCTGATGTATGAAGAATTATCTAAATTTGTTAAGATATTGCCAATACAAGTTTTGCTTGTATTGGTCACCCTTGTGTAATCATTGATTGTAGGTTTAATTCCAAAACATGATATTAAACAGGTTAGGCCCTGCAGTTGTAATGTATTACAATCGAAATCAATATTGAAGTCTCCGGCTATCACTACATACCTATTCTTATAACATGTACTGTATAATATAAGAGATTTCGTCGGCATATTATGAAATATTAATTCCTAGTACGAGTAAAAGTAGGAATTTTTTTTAAATGATATGTATTTCACTGAGGACATAGAGGGATTTAAATTTACGCAGATAACCATTTGCTGGAATTGTTTGTAGTTTTGGTTTTAGTAGAACCATTAATTTATTTATATATTTTAGGTAATATTTTATATTTTTAATAAAAAAAATTTTTTGGCTTACTAATGCTTGAAGTTTTATAGTTTACGCAGTCAGGGGAAAAATCAGTAGTGTATTTGTGACTTCCACCATACATTTTACTTTCTATTCAATACTTATGTCTTTTTTGTAAATCTTTCATATGTCTGTCTTTTAGTTCAAGCCTATGATATTTTTTATGTTGAGAGTGATTTTCCATAGATATATTTCCGAGGTTGACTACAACTATACAAGCTCTATCATTTTTCTGCCATAATGTCTAAAGGAATATTTGTTTAGTTACTTTTATTGTACTGTAATTATTTGTATTTTATTAAGTCACAGAGAAAAATTAAGTCGACAGTTTGAAGAGCTTCGACTTTTCGTGATTTTGGTGGTATGGTGGACTTGGCGATCCGTTCGTTTCTTTATGTTTGCCTTTCAAACCTAGTTTTAGAATTTAGGAAATAAAACTAGCGTAGATATAGTTTTGGTCTTTATTTATAGCTTTAACCAATACTATAGAAATTATATAGCATGGATTTGTTAAACAAACTTATTAGTTTAGGAATTAGCGCAGCTATAAATAGTAGTCGAACTTTTCGTAGAAGTGCCCAGAAACGCAAGAGCAACCGTGTACATTGTACAAACTTTACATTCAAGAGTTATACGAAAACGGAGGTACATCTTAAATTGTAATTACTTCGCGCATATTTAGTAGCGGCTCGTGTGTTTTTAATGCCCTTAGAGGAAATAAATCAACTTGCGGGGGCCGTATATTGGAAAAAGTTTTGTTTTCCAAGGAGAATTTATTTCGTGGCGACTCTATTATTTTCTTGGGAGTTTTTAAAGGTTATTTATGCGCTGGCTTTTGATTTACATCTTCGATTAATTTTATTTATTCAAATTAACAGAATGGTTTTTTATTCACTAAGAGTTCCGAAAATTTTCAGTTCGCCTCTGGGATTTGCTGTATTTTAAACTGCGGTAAGTTTAATCCGATTTGTAATCATAAAAAGCGGTATAAATATTTGAGCTGGACACTAGCATCAAATTCGACAACTAGTGATGTAAGATGCAGCAAATTTATAAAAATAGACTATTGATAAGAATAATTTCACAAAAGAATACTTCTTAAACCAGTTTTTAAAATTATGTATCCCGGTTCGTACGTGTGGGTAAAGTAGTGAACATTTCGTTTTGCTACACAGAAACACAAAAATACTTTTTTCTTCAAACGTCAGTAAATCCGTCATTACTCGACTGTGTAGGCGGCCGTGAAGTTTCGTTTTTCCTCCGCCGGAGCTTTACTTTTCACTTTTCCGCCGGCGGAGGTAAAAGTGTTGTCATAGCAACATAGATACAATACAAACAGACAACAAAATATGCGTCAACAACTCAAGATTTTTTAAACTACAATTTGTATTTATCACTCAATTTGTGACTGCATTTCTAGAAATCACTAATTTAAGAACAAATTGGTTATTATTTAATCGAACTTACTCAATAACTGCTTATCAATACGGAATTAAAACGCAATCGGAAACGCAATCTTAAAAAAATAATTATTGTTGACAGTGTCCACTCACAGCTTTATGTTACATTACTATAGCAACAACCTGTGCATATTCACCGACACCGGTCTAAGCCGCCTTGCGAACCCACTTATCTTTAATAATAATTAGATATTATTACTATTAAAAAGATATGTTTTTGCATTAATTTGTCGACATTTGAAAAAAACAGCATATTTTATTTGGAGGAAAAGTTACTTTTCATGGCTGGCTCTCTAAACACGAGCGCGCCATGAAAAGTATCACTTTTCTTCCATATAAAATAATATACTATTATCAATATATAGGTAATATCACTCAAAATATTTAAAATCTCAGGTGTTTTCTAGCCTCAATGTTTTGAGAATAACTGCTTTTATTGCCAAATTATTCAGAAAGGTTGAAAACCTATTTATGTGTTCTGGAATCAGTTCAAATCTAGTAATCTTTTTCATGATTTTCTCCTGCGTCTCTAACACTTGAATTTAGAACATCTTTCAATTCTGTTGATATTTTAAATAAGATATCAGGTAAGATTTGCCGATATTATGACTGCCATCGATTATTTCAATCTCCTAAGAAAAATTAGGAAGCAAGGAGTGGATTATTAAAGATGGCAAGTATTTACAAAATAGTCTTCCTAATGTTTGCGGATATTATATTCACCGAGAGTATAATTTACGTAC
>MU185892.1:110641-132825 GCA_016904865.1 Pissodes strobi | reverse complement strand
GAATATCTCTGGAACTAAGAACAATAGCGCGGCGGTCTTGACGTATTACGGTATTACAAAGAAAGTCGGGGGTGAAGATTACAAAAATTAACAAGTATAAGGTAGGTCGAAAATATGGTAGCATTGGTGGCTCATACTTTGATACTACACCCTATAGATAAAATCAATAAAATCGCCAAGCAAATAAAAAATGCAATATTTTAAAAAAATTTTAAGTTATACAGGGCGGTAATTTTTATTTTTAATTGAAGACCTCATATTTGGATTTTACATAAAATTGTACACATTTTTATGCAGCACAACCTATATCTAAACCTAAACTCTCAAAAGATACTGACAGTTTTGACAAGCTATTGCGCCAAAACAGGACTTTGTATAAGTTGTTGTTAAAGCAGTATCCGCATATTTTATAAACATACTTACTATAAAAACGATACTTATTTGGCTCATTTAGGTATATTCAAATATTCACTTGCACTTCGAAGTAAAATTGAAATGAATTAATTGAAAATTTATCACTTCTTATGAATGGTTGTAGGATTACTCAAACGTCCAGCTGAAATTTGTAAATTTTATTTTTATTTCTAATATAAGTATGTAAATTGGCACCAGTTATACTCTTCATTGCCAAAAGTAAATACATCAACAAAGGCTAAACCTTCTGGTATACTACTAAGTAAAGTCCGTATTGCTTCATTAAAGTTAACTGTGTCTAGGGGAGTTAGTTTATTATCGGCATCATTAATTTAGGAAATTCCATGTATTCTTAAACTATAATGTTCTCTTTTCTTAACGTTTATGCTTTTTTACTTTTAAATTTATTCATTTTAGTTTACTCGTTATTGTTATAAGTTAAACATACGCACTATCTAACAAATTTGTGTATTTTTATTAGAAAATGTAAACACTGTGGATCAAATTAAAGTATTCCCTTTTTACTGCATTTTTTATTTGCTTGGCGATTTTATTGATTTTATCCATAGTGTGTAGTATCAAAGTAGTATGAGCCACCAATGCTACCATATTTTCCAATTACCTTATACTTGTTAATTTTTTATTGCGAATGAATAAATTTGAATCTAGGAGGAAAGTGGTTTGTTTTATGCCGCCGGCCGCGGTCGTCGAAACAGTAATTTGGTTTTTCTTCTAGCAACAAAAATGACACTTTTATATTGTAAAAAAAATATATTTGTCTCATTTTTATAGGAAGGCTGCTTTTGCTATTTAGTGTTTTAGCGTGAATTTTACATCTAAATATCCTAAATTTTAATGGAGCTCGACAAAAGACGCGAGTCGACAAAGGGATAATATCAATACAATTTATACTCGACGCGCCGAACAGATTCATCAATCGCGGAAACAATGTTTTGTTTTTCATTTCGATTTTTCTTATCCATAATACAAAAAATAAAAATAGAGTGTGTTAATCAAAGTTCCTATGTTTGGAATCAATGGAATCATAAAATAAGAAGAATTATTGCATCCGTGTAAGAGAAATAATTTATAAAGTTTTGAAAATTTGGGTACAGAGTCTTAATTGACATCCAATTATAGATCAAAAGAGTTCCTACCCCTCAGGAGGGTGCTTCATCCCCTTTTGCTTCAAAATGCACCCCCTAATGGTACCTCCTGCTAGTTTTTTAAATTTTTCTCGAAAACTGTTGCCCTGACGAGAAAAATTAATGGAGCTTAAATAACTCTTTATAAAATTCTGCATCATTTATGTGCTATACTTCTTTTACCTACATAGACCCCTAAATCTCAGAAATGATATTTGAAGTTGGTTAATGCTAGAAAAGTGAAGACAAATTCCATAAAATTACATGGTTATCATTGGCTAAATAGGTACAAAATCTTAATCGCGTTGTTCGATTCTCTGCCATGGTATTGTGTTTGCCGCCATGCGAAATAGGCCAACAGTTGTGTGTTTTCGTGGTTCGGTTATAAAGCTCATCAATAGTTGGTATATAGAAAAAGCGGAAATGAGAAGGAAGAACGCCTACGAATTGTTAAAGCTGCAGCGACCATAATTCGTGAAGATATTCAGAGCACCGCATTGATACAACTGAATATCCCGACTTAACAAACTTCACAGAAGGGGCAGATGAACTGGTTCCAGAAACACTAAGAACCCTTTTAAGCATAATTATTGTCAAAAAATGAAGGTATTTATAGAAAATGTACCGCAATTGCGCATTCAATTATAATGGCAACAAGACCTCGCTCCTTTGTGTCTCCAATACTGCTTGGTCTGGCAGTGTACTGGAAAGGGAACGTTCCATGCGATGCGATGGGTGGAATACAGTGTATTACACCACATAATGCGGTAAGTGATAATAAGATTGTCAAATTATCATCATCAGTTTGGTTTGATTGCTGAGATTGCTAATTGTAGACAAGTACAAATCCAACATTTTGAGCGACAGAGGATGGGTACTCAAGATATTCCCCTACAGAAGGTGTACTTTTATGATATATTTAAACAAGTTTCGGGACCTTCAAGTCACGACTTGGCTTGGATATTTGGTAAATTTTGCAGGTACCTTCTTTTTCATCATGGCAAGGCTTCATGGATTCTGTGACACACAGTTTACCTCATACTAAATCTAAAATCATTACATTGTCCTTTCTTAATGAACCACCTACCAATTATAGCACAATATTCAGTGTTTTAAAATATGCCGCAGAGGAGACCAAAAAGTTGGATCAAACTTCCTGTGTTATGACGTTCGATCAGCCACTTTATATTAAAGCTATGGACATTGTTGCCTCTGTGAATTCTGGAGAATTGTCAAACGTTATTGTTAGATTGGGCGGTTTTCATTTATTAATGTCATATTTAGGCACCATCGGTTATGTTATGAACAACAGCGGACTGTCCGATTTATGGTCTATAGTCTACGGAGCAGCATCAGTACTTCACATGGTTTTAGGACATGCATATGCTCGAGCTATAAGAGCACATTTGCTAACATATGATGCAGGTACTCTAATTATTAAAACTGCTATTAAGCAAGCTTATAATAGTCCCACAGTAGTCGTCGTGGGACAGGATGTAGACCTTCTCATACTCGTAATTGCTCTTTGTCCTTTTGATAAAGATATTCGATATCTAAGAGATGTTCAAGGAAGCATCAAGGGAAGGGCATATAGTTCACTCGATATTCAGAACTCGGAAGTCCTTCATAACTGTAAAAATAATATATTATTTGCTCACGCATGCAGTGGATGTGATACGACGTCGACATTTTTTGGCAAAGGAAAAGTACAAACTGTAAACTTGATAAATGCTAGAAGGGACTTCGACGATGCTTTGAATATATGTAATAATTCATCATCGATGAAGCCTGACATTGTACGAGCTGGAGAAAAAATCACACTAGGTTTATACAAGGCACCTCGTACTGTTACATCGTTAAACCAATTTAGATTCATTTCATTTAATAAATTTGTTGGTCAATCTAATCATGCAGTGCTATTATTAAAATTACCACCTACATCTGCTGCTTTAGAACAACATTCGTATCGCGTTTTCCAACAAATTCATTCCTGGCGTGGAGAAATTTTGAAGCCTAATGAATGGGGTTGGAAAACAATCAGGCAAATTTTGGTGCCAATTCCTACAACTGAGATACCAGCTCCTACTTCTATTCTTAACTTAATATCTTGCAGTTGTAAAAAGGGTTGCGGAAAACGATGCGGTTGTGCTAAAGTTGGATTAAAGTGTTCAACAATGGGGAACTTGCATAAAAATTAAATTTGAAAAATATTACTCACGAACATAATTTAATACTATTAAAAGAACCCCAGTTCACAAAAAAACTATTTTTTTAATTTTGGATAATAAATATAAGTAAATGAAAACTGCATAACTCAAATTATTCTTGTAACGCGCCCTGCTTGGCTGGGACCAGTTGTGACGTCAAGTAGCTCGTTTGTCATCGCGCCTGACGGACGGCAGACCAGGGAACGTCTTAGCTCCCATTATTATTATTAATATTAAAGCACAGATTAAAGTACAAATCAATACAAATTATAACAAACACCCTGGCAGTTCAACGACAAGCAGTAATAAATGTAATAGTCCTACGGCCCGCGTACATTTATGCAACGATTTCAAGAAGTTTCGTTATATCAACATTCCATTGTACCCCTATCATGTAGTTACGTATGAGGTGTCAGCTGGCTAGGTAGCGGTGGGGGTGGCCGTGAGAGGGTTGAAAATATAGAAAAAAAATAGTAACCTGAAATCATTTCAAGAATCACGAAACTTTTATGCAGAAAAGGTTATGTTAAATAATGAACATTGCACATTGTCAGCTGGGCGGAAGGCGGTGGATTAATTGTCAGCTGGGGGTCCAAAGTGGTCAAAAATGCGAATCATAGACACGATTTCAACAATTATGAAACTTTGGTGGATGCTAATATTTATAGTGAGATTTACGAAAAAAACTGTCAGCTGCATGTATGTGGGTGGAAAAGTTATCAGCTGATGCAGTTAAGGTCGCGCGCACTGCCCTCCGGCGCACCTACGTACCTTTATCGCCCAGCTGACAATTTTTCCACCCACATACATGCAGCTGACAATTTTTTTCGTAAATCTCACTATATGTATATATATTTGCATCTACCCAAATTTCAAAACTCTAGAGATCGTTCTTGATAATTTGTAACGTTTAAATTATGCGTGGAGCACTCGCAAGATGAAAAAGTTAAATCAATAATAATCTGATTGGATTTTCAATTAATTATTGTCCAATACACAATTCTATTTTATTAGTAATGCAATATTTTTTTAAATTGTTAATTAAAATTTTTAGTTATGCAAAATTATATTATTTATTTATATAAAAATATAAAATTATGAATGTATTATTCTATCCAGTAAAATAATAATATATACTTTGGGCAAAAGGCTCTATCCATTTGTTGACAAAAATTTTTTCTAAAAGCACCCCTATTACCTAAATAATTTACGTGTCAATTAAGATTTGCAAAAATATCCGCCTAAAGTGAACTAACAACTTTAACGATGTATAAATCATCATAGAAAATAGAAACCCAGGTATAATTTTATTGAAAATAAAAATATCATATTTTTTATAAATGTATAAAAACAGGTATTTATTTATGGAGGTACTTCGTATTGTATACTACGGGTTACACAGGGCCGGACGCAGAGATGTGGGGGCCCGGGGCAAAGAAAAAAGTGGAGGCCCTTTCAATTAGTAAATATATATTGATAATTTTACTTTTCCATTTGAAAAACAAATTTCCACTATTAGAATACATATTTTTTGAAAATCATTATTGCAGTTGATAGTTTAGAACACAAACAAATTTTATTGTTATACAATTTTAGAATCCAAGATTTTTGGAGACCCTCAGTATTTGGGAGGCCCAGGGGCATGCGCTCCGGTTTCCCCGCCGTGAATCCGGCCCTGGGTTACAAGAATAGTTTCTAAGGTAACTCAGTAACTATAACTAATATGTTACAGGATTTTAATGAAATATTTAAAAAAAAAGCTTAATTAGGGCCCTTAATTACGCTTTTCTTAAATATATAAAACTAAAAGTAAAATCTCCAAACTCAAAACTTAAATGAAGCACCATATTATTCAAGGTATCATGTTTTTGGATTAAAAAAATGTCTCGAAATAGAAAGTTAATCAATTTGTCATAACTTAAGCTTATAATTATTAGTAAACCAAACGTAATAGGTATATATTATAGGAACTCCAAAGATACAAACCATTAAGAAACAGGGCTAACTTACATATTATATAACCGGATACCTAACTCTCACATTTTTAGGATCTTTTCGTGAACCTAAGATACTAAAAAGTAAAAATTATTTAGGTTGTGTTAATTGTACTTATATATTTTTTTAAGGGTTCACCTTCTTACATTTTGTTCCACTGTCAGGATGATCTTGTAAAAGGTAGCGCTGAATCATTTCCAGGGTACTGCTAACATCCTTTGGAAATTTCGTGCAGAAATTTAAAAATAAGGCAAATCAGACGTGAAAACTTACTTATATACCCTTCTATACAGGGCAGCGTGCATGCTACTGTAAACACGATACCAAGTAATCCAAGTATACTATTATTTATCAAATAATGGCTAAATATACCTACGCCTCACGTCGCGTTTCACAGTATGAATCAAAGCTGATGCGCATGCATGGCTGGCACGCTCTTTACAATAATTATCTGTGATTTAACTGTAAAGTAACTGAAATAATAAAGCAGCGTTACAGACATCTGTAATTTTGAAAAACACTGTAAAAATGTAGTTTTATACTAATTATAACTCATTTGTACAACTTCTAGCGTAATATACAACAAAACTTACAGAATGTCGTAATATAAACGAAGTTCACCAATGTTTGTAAAATCACTAAATAGTTCTGTAAATTGTCGTTAAAAATTACTAAAATAATTACTTGAATATTTCCCTTTTTTATTTTAAAAATAGAATTATTTTGTTTTTATTAATAGAATAATAAATACATTGAAGATTTCATATTTTTATATGCATAACTAAAAATTTTCATTCATAATCTAAAGCAATATTGCATTATTAATGACATAGAATTGTGTATTGGGCAATAATTAATTGAAAATCCAATCAAATTATTATTGATTTAACTTTTTCATCTTGCGAGTGCTCCACGCATAATTTAAACGTTACACATTCTCAAGAACTATACCTAGAGTTTTGAAATTTGGGCAGATGATAAAATATATAGTGAGATTTACGAAAAAAATTGTCAGCTGCATGCATGTCGGTGAAAAAGTTGTCAGCTGGGCGTAAAGGTACGGTACGTAATTGCGCCGAAAGGCAGTGCGCGCGACCTTAACTGCATCAGCTGACAACTTTTCCACCCACATACATGCAGCTGGCAGCTTTTTTCGTAAATCTCACTATAAATATTAGCATCCACCAAAGTTACATAATTCTTGAAATCGTTTCTATGATTCGCATTTTTGACCACTTTGGACTCCCAGCTGACAATTAATCGACCGCCTCCCGCCCAGCTGACAATGTGCAATGTTCATTATTTAACATAACCTTTTCTGCATAAAAGTTTCGTGATTCTTGAAATGATTTCAGGTCACGATTTTTTTTCTATATATTCAACCTTCTCACGGCCACCCCCACCGCTACCGACCTAGACACCTCATACGTAACTACATGATAGGGGTACAATCGAATGTTGATATAACGAAACTTATTTAAATCGTTGCATAAACTGTACACGGGCCGTAGGACTATAAATATTTTAATACTTGTGGCTACCGACGCCATACTGCCTTCACTGACATTTTAAGATAATATGTCAATGACTGCTTTCCGATCGAACGAGCGGTGTGACGTCACGTGTCGTTTAAAGTGAGTAGCTTGCGGTCACAACTTTAACTGTTTATTGCAAATTAAATATTGCGATTTGAAGGCTGATATTTGGTGTGCGCTGTCTCTATAGGTAGGCAAATATATTAAAGAAACAAAAAAAAAATGGTCAAGTTCCCTATTATTGTCATGGACAAGGATGTCTTAATTCAGTGGTGGAGGAAGAATTACCTAAGATATTCCAATCATGGAATAAACAGCGGTTAGTTTTTGATGGATTAGGCCTCATGGGGAAACCACTTAAAAAAAAACGTGCCGGGGGCTCTACCTCAGCGGTGGTGTGGAAACGGGCTAGAATATAAAATATCGTTTTATCTGTTTTTGCGCGACTTCAGTATTCAACTCATATTTGTGAAATTACGGCTCGACATAGGGAAAAATTGTATAGGACATAAATGATGTACAATTTTATAGCGAATAATTTAAGTTCTATCCATCTTTATCGTCAGTTTTCGAGATAAATTAAAAAAACTAACAGGAGGTAACATTAGAGGGTGGTTTCTTAAGCTAAAGGGGATGAAGCACCCTCCTGTGAGGTGGGAACTCTTTTGATCTATATTCACTTGTCTCTAAGGAGTTCGTACCCAAATTTATAAATTTTTATAAATTATTTCTCTTGAAAAATCTAATTTACGTCGACTATATAGCGAGCACGAAATATAAAAATACTGATATAGAGTACATAAAAATACTGATATACAGTACATATACAGGGTGGAATTTTTAAATGGAATAAATTCAGTATTAGACAGCCTCTTTATTTGCATAAAAAGTAAAGGAACACGGGTCCCTTTATTTTTAGTTTGGCACATTTTTTTGGTTTCTTCATAAAATATAGGTACCCTCTTTTGAGGGTAGAAACCACCCCCAACTTTTTTTCAAATGTGAAGGTATGTTTTGTGATAGCTCGTTGGAAATGGCTTAAAAAAGAAATATGACCCAGTATTTACTTTTGCATTTTTAGAAATTTAATCCAGAAAGCCCGAAAAAAAATAAAAATCACATTTTTCGACAAATTTAATTTATTGTAAGTATTGTTGGAAATGTTGCCCATTTTTTTCTTCGCAAAACCCTAATCAAAACTAAAAGTCATTCTTGATATTATGTATGATATCCGGAGTTATTTGCGAATTTCGTGTGTGAGTCGTTCCCTAAGTTCCTCTAAATTTTCTGGTCGTTTTTTTTTAGAGGAACTTAGGGAACGACTCACACACGAAATTCGCCAAATAACTCCGGATATGATACATAATATCAAGAATGAATTTTATTTTAGATGAGGGTTTTGCCAAGAAAAAAATTTGGACAAAATTTCCAACAATACTTACAATAAAATAAATTTGTCGAAAAATGTGATTTTTATTTTTTCTGGCTTTTTAGATTAAATTTCTAGAAATGCAAAAGTAAATAGTGGGTCATATTCCTTTTTTATGCTATTTCCAACGAGCTATCACAAAACATACTTTCACATTTGAAAAAAAAAGTTGGGGGTGGTTTCTACCTTCAAAAGAGGGTACCTACTTTATGAAGAGACCAAAAAATGTGCCAAACTGAAAATAAAGGGAACCATGTTCTAATACTAAATTTATTCCAGTTAACAATTCCACCCTGTTTATGAGTCATAACAGTTGTGTCTGGTATTTTCAATACGCCTAAGATGTTGGCGTGTTGCAAAATCTGTGAATTTTTATTTTAAATTTTTATTTCGCGCAAAAAAAATCCTTTCATTATAAAAATTTCTGCTTCTTAAGACACCACGCCTCGAAAATCTTTTAAAGAAATTGCCAAAATTTTTTGTGAAAACACCCTTATTCATTTACGAGTCTAAAATTCATACCTCTGAGACACCTTTTAATAAAAAAAATACTAAGTTTTAATTTTCCAGCCCTTGTTCGGGCTTCAGGGCTATATAAATAAATTTTTCTTTGTCAGTTGGCGGTACCCTTGTAATGAAGTAATCGTATTCGCCTAACGTCAGTATCATCCTTTTATCATTGCGATTTGGTAGTTTGTTCTTAGTTTTGTTCCAAATTGAATTTGACTTGATGCATAATGAATGATTTTCCATGATAATTTTGTTTCGTTTCATTTTCTTTCTGTTCTTGCAATGTCCTGTCTAAAGTAAAACTTTCAAAACTGGGATCAAACTGAAGCTTGCATTTAAACAAATTAGAGCTAATGAATGCATTTAGGACCTCGCTAAAATACACATTCATACATTGGAGTAATAAATAAGACTCATGTGGCTCCTAAGATAGCAGAGTTACCTCGAACTTTGCCTAACACTTATGTATGTAAAGTTTTCATTCCTAGCGTGAGTCGTTAGTGTGACTTCGCGAGTGCTAATACGGGCTCATGCGGAACACATTATGACACACCTGTTATATTTCAGATCATGGCATCTGTGAGAATGTAGCAGTGTTTCTAATAAAAGTATTCAAATTACGTGCCTTGGTTTCCTTAACTGTCCATGGAGCTGGCAAAATTTTGTATTCTTGATATTTCAGAAAATGCCAACTGTTGTGCTTTTGTTGGATGCCTTCATCGTTGAATAGTTGTGGTGTACTCAGGAATTTTAACCCTTTGTTATTCAAATGCTAAACGTCCTTCTTAGTAATTACTTTTGCCATGTTTTGTTGTAGACGGGGTCAAGTATAAAGCACTTTGTTTTTATAATCCCTGCAGCCACCATAAATCCGGTAAACGTAATTTAAGGGGCAGGCAAGTAAGTCATTAAACTATATATTTGAAAAATGTTGCTCATTTCATAAATAATAAAAAGAAGATGCCAGGTTATTTCTTAACTAACTAGAGTTGTGTAGATATTCGGCGTGGATTCATCCTAGTTTTAAATGTATTTGTTTGCTCGTCATGATCGTCCGCTCACATTAAAAGATGCCACATAATAGACCTCATTTTGATGCTTTTTCTATTTCAATAAATGCTTGCAATATTAGAAAATCGAAAATAATAAATCTTTGTATATAAATTATGTAACAGTAGATATCATCAGATATGAAATCAATGAATAGCAATAACAATCAAAAGTATATCCAACGAAAATATGAGAATCAAATGTTTATGGTCTAGTGTTATATAGAATTTGGGTTTTTAATAGTTCGTATTATTTGTATTATCAGGCCTGCTAGTACACAATCAGAAGATTTGTCTATATCTGTTTTCCACGACTGGGAATGAAGAGAGGGAAAACTATTTTAATATTGATTTCACGCAAATAAAAACGTATATTTTATATTATGTATTTAAAAATTTGTATCCTAAAATGCAATAGCATGATGAAAAGGTTACCAGTGAGATATTATATAAATACTATATAAATGTGACAAAATTACACAATCTCTATACAATCTTCTAAGATACACAACAAATTAAAGAGCACCAAAATTCAAAAAAATCTTTTTATGTG
Source organism: Pissodes strobi (assembly GCA_016904865.1). Taxonomy (NCBI): domain Eukaryota; kingdom Metazoa; phylum Arthropoda; class Insecta; order Coleoptera; family Curculionidae; genus Pissodes; species Pissodes strobi. The sequence continues at coordinate 121,988 of MU185892.1, read as the reverse complement.
GTCTAATTATTGAGAAGATTACAGCTTACAATACCATTATAATTATTTGAAAGTGGCATATAATAAAAGTTTGTTGCTTTTCGTTAAAGCGCTTACGTTCCGCTTTATCAAATATTATTTTTAGAGTTAAGTTATGTCCCTGATTATTTTTCCAATTAATTTGATTTTTACTTACTTTACGTAGACCATTACACATTATTGGCCCACTTGTTAGAAAATTTAGGAAAGCACTATTAGTATATAAATAATATTTCATTATTATTTTATCAACAAATACTTAGTTACATAATAATTTCAACGTGCTCCTCCCATTCATCAATATTAGCAATTTTATTTAAATTGCTTGCTAATTTATGAATATTAACGTTACAAAATGTATGGCATGTTAAGGAAACTTGTCCGAAATTCGAACGTTAGACATGAGTAAAATTTCTCAATTACGACAAAATACTTTTTTATCCGATCGGACGAAAAACGACACCTTTCCGATGTGTTTTCTCACCGCAAAAGTCATGATTCCAGTATATTGTATTCGTTGCTTGACAACACGCAATAACTGTACAAGAATAGAAAATAACTGTCCGGGAATGTAACATTCCCGTCCTAGGCCGGGAATGTAACATTTCTGTCATATTCAAACGCCTTGTTTGTCAGATCTGACGTCTATCAAAAGTAACATTTAGCTGTAGTTTCTGTAGCTACGTAATAAACTTCAAACTCGCTGGGTTCAAAACTTGATATTATGTTGAGTTTAAATTTAAAACATCGTTTTTATTTAGAGTTGGCTCTATTTTTATAAGTACGTATTCTAATTAATTTCGATCGGATAAAAAATAGTATTGCAACTCGTAGGAAAAGCACATTCCTGGACTCCTGTATTGCTGGCCTCGGCTGCGCCTCGTCCAGCAACTACCACAGTCGTCCAGGAATGTTTTGCTTTTCCTCCTAGTTACACAATATACTATTATTTGGCAGCACAGATCATTGTATCAATATTATCTGAATCAAATAATAGTTATTTGCTCAAATAGGCTAGATTGGCTCCGAGGCAGGCAGTCAGTTTTCCGTTGTTGCCGATTTGAACATAAGTATATTTTTTCGACGATTTTTTAAATATATTTCGCACATTATTAAAATTCCTTGAAGTTATAGTAATAGTGGTTAATTGCTAATGGCTTGCAGCAATTTTTTTTATTAAGAATAACTAATATTTCATACATTAGAATACAGTTCAAGTTAAAACGCTAAAAATATTTAGAAAATTTTACATAATCATGTAAGTATTGACTTAATTTAATTCAGTTGTAGACATTTTATCTATCTACTACTAACATTAGAAACAAATTATATCCTATTTAAAAAAAAATCAATTATGAAACCTGAATTAAAACATAAAATAGTTTTTACTTTTGTTTCTAGATGAGCATTGCTGTTTTACTTGAAATTAATATAAAATTTGTTTCAAATAATTTTTAGTATTAAATAATTAGCACATGATTCCAAATTTGCCACAGATAAAAAAGTACATGTAGTGGGGTTTTAAAAATATCAGGGAGTTTTAGCTCGAAATAAACTATTTTATATCAGGAAAATATCTTGATATTTTAGTCTATTGCGGTTCATCTAATCTAAAATTATGCGGAAACTTCTAAAAAAAACTTCATGGGTGCACAGAATCAACATTTTATTACTTAGGATATCAATAAATAAAAGTGGTAGCTACATATGTATTCAAAGTTAAATTATTACTGTTTTGCATAAAATTACGGTAAAATGATGTTAACTACAAGATGGTAAGAAACATATAGTAAATTAAGTAAACTTGTTTATAACGAGAAAATAATAGTAAAAATCAGTCGGTAGCGGAATAAAAACATATTCGATACACTTTAATGATAATTTTATATTATATAGATATGTACAAGAATAAATAAATATACAGATTTACAATTAATTAATTTTAGGTGAAATAAAACTACATTAGAAAGTAAACGTATTCTTTTAAACAAGTGCATTATATTTTGATTTCATTAAAATTAGTAATATCGAGTTTGAAATACTTTAATTCAAAATATCTTATTTTCAAAAAATTTTACTACTACAGTTTACAAACTAAATATCCCAAAAGCTAATGTTAAAGTCAATACAAGCGTGTTCTGAACAACATCAAAACAGCTAATTATAATTTAATTAATTAATTCATACGTAGAAACAAGAAAATATATTTAGGCAAGTGTGCTCCCCTATTATTTTTAATGATATCAAAATTTAAACAATGGAATATAGTATATTCTATTAAAACTAAAGCAATACAACGATTGATAATTATTCCATTACTTCTGGTGAGAATTTTTTATGATCCATTTTGCAGTAGGCAAAAAATTACCAGCAATATGTAATATTTATAGGTCTTATTTTAATAATAAATAATTAAAATTAAGGTTCTAAAGTTAAAATATTGACAAATGACACTAGGCTAATTTAAGTTAAGGACAACAAACTATTCGGAACCTCTATTTATAAGCTACAGGGAAAGTAATGTATATAAAAATTATTTTCACTAAAATATTCTGGACAGTTTTGCTTCTTTAGAGGTCTCGCAGGAATAAGCAACATAGGAACGCCTCATTTACTACCATCGTTTTCGTTCAATATTGAATTCCTGGCTAAAATGTTGACTGTGCTCTTGTGGAACCATTCACTATACGGACACTTTCTTTTATCACGGGAGTATTCGGTACTTTGAAAATAACTGCGCTTTTGATGCTAGGGCCTTTATGCTCAGTTCTATTTATCACTGGTATATACGGTACTTTCCAAATTAATATGTTATTTTCTTTGTTGGCCTCTTTGATCAAATTTAGCCTTAGAACGGCATCTCTTAACTTTCGTTTAAAGTCGCACTTTTGTTTCTCCTGTACAGCTTGATTCTTAAGTTTTACTATTCTATCATTTTCGCTTAATTTGCTCTCCTTTTTCTGTCGGAAATCTGCCAGAAGAGATGCTCCAGGAGTATATGGTTTCTTAATCGACGAAGTGTGTTGATGCTTGCCAACTCTTCTAACAAATGTTCTGTCACTTAATGTAATTATTTTAACTGTGCACTCGGGTTGCACACACATCCAAACACTTTTACCATTCACTTGATAATAATAATGGCGATATATGTTGCAGTCGATAACTAGATCTTTCATTTTGCTGTAGAATGATTTTCAGATGTATCACTGCCAAATGTAAATTACTAACTGATACCTCTGTTCGCCAAAGATGTAGTCACAACAAAACCCTTGATTTGGAGCTGGGTTGTAAAACGTTTATGGTAATTTTACCCCCTCCTTGTTAAAATTGTTTATCTGTAACAGGCAGGTCAAATCGGTTACCCAACTTGTGTTGTCGGTCACCACTGTAAGTGCAAAGAATAATAATTTTTGTAGACAAAAGTTTAGTTTTGTATTCTGCCATACCTACAGCTTTTTTAACATGGGTAACATTTTATCGATTCACATTACCAGATATACTATAGGTATGTCACCGGGCAAGTACGTACAGTTAAATACCTTTTATCAAATATGCTGAATATTAAAAACTGGTTTAGTCAAGACTGCCCTTGGAGAATACCCTAGGTATTAATCACAACTATAAACTTAAAAAACGGACCCAGATCCGAATAAAGTGAATACCTCACTTTTTCGGAACCTAATATCCCGGTGTTAGATGTCAGGTCCGGTTTCAAAACTAAGTATTTAGAAACGGGGATTTGGAACCAAGTGCCTTTAACATTTTCAGTATTTTTATGCTCCTTATACATGTCTATAATTAATTAATCTGAGCACAGAACAGACGTTTCTCCTTATTTAGCAACTGTTATTACAGATTACATTTTTTTGAAAACCCAATATTAAAAAATAATTCATATGATGGTGACTTGCAAAGTTCAACCTTCTGAAATATAAATTATGAAACTTGTACAATTCGCTTTAAAAAATCTAATGCAGGATATTTTTGGCATTATAGAATTGAATTTGAACCGATAGCTGTTCGTGAGAGGGTGTCCCAATATTTTTTAAATTGGGATAGTAATCCTAACCCTATGCATACTTTCAAAGGCATAATTTGAATTATTTTTAAGTGCTGACCTTTTAGGTTATAACAAATAATACAATTTCAAATGGCAAGGTGAGAAAAAAATGTTAATATTCTAATCTCATAAAGAACTTGTTACTCTTATAAATCTTCTTTGTATTATTAGGCCTGCGAGCAAAAATATCTTCATATATTTACTACGAATTTAGCTTCTACGGGTCGGGATGAAAAGGGGAAAAACTGTTTTATTATTGATTTCATGTAAATATAAAATGTAATCTATAGGTATAACAAGTCTTGCTACCTGAGAAATCTCGAAAACTATAATATAAACTTAGTTTTGGTTATAGGTAGGTTGTCTCACTTTCCAATTTTTCATTTTATGCAAATAGCTATTGCTTTATACGAAGTTTTGCTTATATGATAAACCTCGAAAACAACAACTTGATTTAAGTTTTAAATATAGTGTGTAATCAAAAATATTAATTTTTCGACTTGCAAATTATTTTGTTTTTATTTTACACAAGAAAATCCTATTTTATAAAAATTTGTGCTCTTCCAGACACTTTGAAAATGCTTCAAGGGACGTGCAAATAGTATATTATTTTATATGGAGGAAAAGTAATACTTTTCATGGCGCGCTCGTGTTTAACAGCCGAACGGAGTGAGGCTGGTAATAGAGAGCAAGCCATGAAAAGTAACTTTTCCTCTAAATAATATATGCTGTTTTTTCTTCAAATGTCGACAAATTAATGGAAAAACGTCGCTTTTTAGTAGTAATAATAATTATTATTAAAGATAAGTTGGTTCGCAAGGCGGCTTAGACCGGTGCGGTGTCGGTGAATAGGCTCAGTTTGTTGCTATAATAATGTCATATAAAGCTGTCAGTGGACACTGTCAACAATAATTATTTTTTTTAAAATTGCGTTTTCGATTGCGTTTTAATTCCGTATTGATAAGCAGTTATTGAGTAAGTTCGATTAAATAATAACCAATTTGTTCCTAAATTAGTGATTTTTAGGAATGCAGTCACAAATTGAGTGATAAATACAAATTTTAGTTTAATAACTCTTGAGTTGTTGACGCTTATTTTGATGTTTATTTGTATTGTATCTATGTTGATATGACAACACTTTTACCTCCGCCGGCGGAAAAGTGAAAAGTAAAGCTCCGGCGGAGGAAAAGCGAAACTTCACTGCCGCCTACACAGTCGAGTAATGATGGATTTACTGACGTTTGAAGAAAAATTTTTTTATGCAAACATCTTGTTCATTTACAAGCCTAAAAATCCATATCTCTGAGACACCTTGTAATAAAAAGACTAAGTTATAATTGTCGGGCTTTTTATTTTGGTTGCATAGTGTAGTTATAACCCAAACTAACCCAATTAGTTTTTCGATGTAAATTGCCGGCAGAAATCTTGATTTAAATACTCTTGTAATTATGTAATCATATTCGTCGTACGTTCTATAAAGATGCCTACTGAATGTCTAGTAATATTTTTATCTAGCATTCTAATGTCAATTTTACCCTTCCGTTTATTATTTGGTAATTTGTTCTTAGTTTTGTTCGAAATTGATTTTGATTTGTTGCACGGTGTACGATTTGCCATACAAAATCGAGCGAGCCTGCTTGTAGTCGAGACACTGATGTGTAAACATATCCTATATCGACATCATCGACATGAAAATCCAATGCCACCTTAGGTCGCGTGACGCCTGAATATAGGCAACTATGGGCGTAGACAAGGGGGGCCAGGGGGCATAGGTATTTAGCCGACTCAATTTTCAACCCACCATTCATGCCATGCCATTCAAAAGGGTGCCGAATTCTTGTTTTTAACGATTTTCACGAATATTGGGTAAAAATTGGGCCTGACACTCCTAATAATTTCCTGTCTGCGCCCATGGGCAACCACTTATTTGGATTTGGTTGTCTATATTCTGGCGCTAGAAAGATTACGTTTAACAAGGATTCGCTGAAGTAGAATGTGCATGGTTATGATGTCACATCTGACATACTCTTTTGTCGAAACCAAAACTTTCAAAACTGGGAATGAACTGAAGCTTTCCAAAAGCAATTTTAAACAAATTAGAACTAATTAATGTATGTACGAGTCGTTAGTGTGACCGACTTTGCCAGTGCTAAGGGCTCATGCCGGACACATTACGACATACTTGTCCTACTAAGGTCGTTGTGTCTGTGAGAATATAGCCTTATTTCTAATAAAAGTATTTAAATTACGTGCCTAGGTTTCCTTAGCAGCCGATGGAACCGACAAAATTTTGTATTCTTGAAATTTCAGCAAATACCGATTGTTCTGCTTTTGTTGAATGCTTTCATAGTTGAACAGTTTTGCTGTACTCAGAAGTTCCAACTCTTTCCTATTCGAATAATTAACGTCCTTCTTAGTAATTACTTTTGCCATCCTTTGTTGTAGTCGGGGTTAAGCATAAAGCACTTCTTTTTTATAATCCCTACAACCACTAAACGTAATTTGAGCGGCACGCAAGTAACTCATTAAATTATATATTTCAAATATGTTGCTTATTTCATGAATAATGAGAACAAGATGGCAGGTTTTTTTCTCAACAATTAAATTATGTTCCTGCAAAACCTTAGATATTTTGAACCAGGTGAATCAAAGCGTCCTAAGGTAACATTATAATAAAAATGATACTTTCTGTATATTTTAAATTTATGTTAAATTGCTGATAATTCTGCAAAAAGGCTTGGTGTCCGGTTATTTTGATGCACGTGTGTGATTTATGTGAAAACATGGCCTGAATTTGTAGTTATTTTTATATACGATGTAATTCATGGGGACATTTATAATTCGAATTTATTGTAAAAAAACAATTATTTATATCTGACGACACAATCAAACTATACGATAATATGCAACAATAAATAACAAAATGTATATAATTTGCTTAACAATAATTAGTAGATGTTGGGCTCGTTAATGGCGATGGTTGCGTTCATTTACCAGCGATGTGGAGTTAGTCTCAGTTATAAATATATTTGTTTGCTGGTCATCATAGTTTGCTCACATAAAAAGATGCAATATGCTTTATTTTGACCTATTTTTTTATTTCTATATCGATGCTTGCAAATAAACAGCTGGTGATGCCATAGCAACCAAATATGAGATAATCAAAATTAATAATATTTTTATAAAAATTATGTGACACATTTTGCACTTGCGAGTAGGTATCATCAGATATGAAATCTATTACTAGCAATAACAAGGAATATTAATGTGCTAGTTCTACTAGCACAAAATCTGAAGATTTTGACCAATTAGGTTAATTAGAGTTCACTATTCGGGTGCAAAAGAGCAAAAACTATTTTTCATAATACCTTTCTGAAAACTATCATTTTCCACGTCTCTGTAGAGCAAAGAAAGTAAGTCTTTTCGGTCTGGGCACGGGAAGAAAATTTCCCGTCTCTAACTAGTGACCGGGAAAATTTTTCCCGCTCCCTGATTTTAAGTGCTCAATTTGCAGTTATTTAGTCACAGAATAAGCATAAAGTATAATAAATTGGGTTAAAATTATACAGCGATGCCGTCTACAAGATTAATCTAGTACATTTTAGTGTCAATAGTGTAATTTTAAGTAAAATTATTTTATTTATTCTGACATTACTTGTCACAAATACTTCAAAATTAGCTGCATATTCAATTACAACAAAGAATACAAACACATTTCCATAGCAATGCTTGATGGATATTACATAAATACCTGTCTTGCTTGTCTTGCAAGTTTGACGTTTGCTTTCATTTGAATACAATAGTTATTTTTGTTACAAGTACCTAAAATGGAGTTTTTCAGGACGAATCATTGCTGTTTCCGCAGATGAGTCCTGAAAAACTTCATTTAGGTACGTGTGACAAACACTATTTTTTGTCATACGCTCTCAAAATTTCATTTTCATTTATACGCTTTTTGCAGTTCTTCAGAACGCCTAAATTTGCAAATTTACCATAATTTTTGAAATCATAATGTACGACAAAGTTAGCTTAGAATTTGATATCGTAGCAACTATTTGACAATTTTGTCATGTCATTCGAAATTTGACATTTAGACATATTCAGGAATTTTGAAATAGTCCGTAAAAGTTGCCATGACGATTTTTAGGGACTAGGCCTAAAAAGAAGCATTTTACGGACTCAAACGAGTCCGTAAAATAGCTATTTTTGGGAGCGTATGACAAAAAGTGTATTATGACATGATTTTGGATACGTAAGATTATAATAATTGAGGAGGGTTCATACAAAAGTAGACATCTCCATTTTTTACCAAATTGATTTTTTTGCCGATTTGTTCTCTCTGGGATGGTCTCTAGGGCTGGTCTTAGTCAGATTCGAACAAAGCAAGACATATCCTACATTATTTGTCATTTAAATCTATGGAAAACAAGACATATCCAAACGTATATACGTAACATATCTAAAACTAAACAAAACAAGACAAATCCTATTACACGTACTCTTTCAGTGTGCAATTTTATTTCAAAACAAGACATATCCTTATACGAATTTTCACACAAGAGTTTTTGCTGTTTTTCTCAAGTTTGTACAAAATGGAGATGTCTGCTTTTGCATGAACCCTCCTCAATTTTATGTTTATGTCTGGATTTCAGAGAAGTATTATGAAAAATATCGTTCATTACACGTCCAGAAACAGCTTTTCCTATGCTTGCACGACTTCCGGTGTTCGGCTACGCCTCACACCAAAAACTGTCGTGCGCGCACCGGAAAAGCCTAGTTTCCGGACTGGTAATGAAATATACTATTAATATTGATCGTACGCAAAAAAACGTATGCTTTACCTATATAAAGTTATGTTTCATGCGAAACCTCGAAGACAATAACTTATTATGGTTTGATTTGAGGGTGTCTCAAATATACTAATTTTTAAACTTGAATCTTTTTATTTTCAATTTTTATTTCACGCAAAAAAAACCTTTCCATAATAAAAATATCTGCTTCTTGAAACACCTCGAACATGTTTTAAAGGACTTGCGAATTTTTATTATGAAAATGCCCTGTTCATTTACCAGTATAAAATTCATAACAAAGACTAAGTTATAAATTTCAAGGTTCCGGTTCTGGCTGTATACCTACATAAATAACTTTTTCTTTTTCAGTTGCCGGCGCCCTTGTAATAAAGTAATTATAATCGTCGCACGTCCTAAAATATGTCTACCTGACGCCTAGTACCATTTTCTTCGAATGGCCTAATGTCAATATCATTCTTCCCTTTATTCGATTTGAAAATTTGTTTTTAGTTTTGTTCCAAATTGATTTTGACTTGATGTACAATGTATGAGTTTTACATAATAATTCTGTTTCGTTTTATTTTGTTGCTCTTGATATAGATTCTAAAGTAAAACTTTTAAAACTGTTAACGAACTGAAGTTTTCCGGAAGCAAATTTAAACAAACTAGAACTAATTAATGCTTGTACGACCTCACTAAAATATTCATGCATATATTGGGGTAATAAATAAGACCCATGAGGCTCCTAAGATAGCAAAGCTACCTCGAACTTTGCCTGCCACTTAAAAGCTTTTAGTTCCAGTGTGAGTCATTACTGTGATTTCGCCAGTGCTAAGGGCTCATGCGGAACACATTATGACATACTTGCCTTATTTTAGATCGTTGTGGCTGTGAGAACGTAGCATTATTTCTAATAAAACTATTTAAACTACGTGCCTAGGTTTTCTTATCAACCCATGGATCTGGCAAAATTTTGTATTCTTGAAATTTCAGAAAATATAATTTTTTCTGCATTTGTTAAATGCTTCTTCCACGGTTGAAGAGTTTTGCTGTATTCAGAGATTCCAACCCTTTACTATTCAAATCCTGAACGTTTTTCTTATTTTTGCCATGCTTTGTTGAAGTCGGGGTCAAATATAAAGCACTTTGTTTTTATAATCCCTGCAGCCTTCATATCATGATATATATGGTTTTGTAGTTATTTTTATATACGATGTAATTCATGGGAACATGTATATTTCGAATTTATTGTGGTAAAGCTAGGGTCGTGTAAATATTCGGTGTGGATTCCATCTTACTTTTAAACAGGTATATTTGTTTGGTCGTTATCATGCCACAATAAACCTCATTTTGATGCATTTTACTATTTCTATTGATGCCGCCGATAAAAAAAAACTGAGAATATGAGAATTAAATGTTTATAGTCTAGTCTTATATAGAATTTTGGTTTCTAATAGATCCTATTGCTTGTATTATCAGGTTTTCTAGTACAAAATCCAAAGATGTGTATATTTGCTACGAGAACTTGATTCCACCAGTGGCGTGCCCAAAAATTTTGTCTGCGTGGGGGGGAGGGGTGATGGTTAATCGCCCCTCGCCGGAGGCTCATCTACCGCAGGCGAAAAATTCTGGAGGTGCCACGTCCAGTTTTTACCCAAGAGTCATTAAAATCGTAAAAAACAAGGATTTGGGGTTCTCTTGACTGGCAAATCGTTACGGCCCTGCCCCGCCGCGCCGCCGCGCCGACCCACCTATGTTGCGTGGGTTTTAACTTATAACTTATTTATTTTTTATAGTTAATTAGATGTCATTTACCAAAATATCAACAAAAAAATCGGTTGAGAATCATACCCATCACAGAAAGGAACATAATTATTAGAATAAGTAGTTTAACGATTATAACATGCTATGTTGTAATAAATATGACATATCGCTATAAATTTATAAATATACAGTGGTTGGCTCAAAATATATCTCGAAGTGTATACCTATAAACTAAAACATGAATACATAGTTACTTAGATATTTTTTTAAAGACTGTTTAAATAAGATAATGTAAGGTGAAAAAAATAATGATTACTTTTCTGTTCTTTTTCTGATTTGACTCAATTATTTCTGTTTTATTTAAAAGTAGTTTAACAATAAATATAATATGCTATGATGAAATATATACGGACTATGGCTATTAATTTATAAGTATACAGAGGTTTGTGTAAAATATGTATCTCTCGAAGTGTGTACCTATAAACTAAAACAAGAATACATGTTACTTAGATATTTTTTAAAGACTTTAATTAAAATAATGTAATGTGAAAAAATGAATGTTTACTTTTCATGATTTTTTTTTATTTGATACAATTGTTTCTCTTTTGTTTAAAAATAAACTTTAAATTTTTAAGAAAAGTGAATTTTGAAAATGTTACCTATTTTATTCAGTTTGAGCCTGTGTAATAGAAAAGAACTTGAATCACTAGGTCTT
>MU185892.1:83473-101721 GCA_016904865.1 Pissodes strobi | reverse complement strand
CATCCTAAAAAGGTGTCCTACTTAATGCCTAGTAACATTTATCGAATATTTTAATGTCAATATCAACCTTTCCTTTTTTGGGATTTGGTAATTTTGTTCTTAGTTTTGTTCCAAATTGATTTTGATATTAAGAATGATGTATGATTTTCCATAATAATTTTGTTTCGTTTCCTTATATTTGTGGTGATATATTTTCTCTTCTAAAACAATATTTTCAAAACTGGGAACGAACTGAAGCTTGCCAAAAGCAATTTTAAACAAATTAGAACTTAGTAATGCATGTACGACCTCGCTAAAATACACATGCATACATTGGCGTAATAAATAAGGCCCGTGAGGCCCCTAAAGATAGCAGAGCTACCTCGAACTTTGCCTGCCACTTATGTATGTAAAGTTTTCAGTTCTAGTGTGAGTCGTTAGTGTGACTTCGGCAGTGCTGAGGGCTCATGCGGGGCACATTACGGCATACTTGCCCTGTTTAAGATCGTTGTGTCTGTGAGAATGTAGCATTATTTCCTAATAAAACTATTTAAATTACGTGTCTAGGTTTCCTTAACAGCCGATGGCACTAGCAAAATGTTGTAATCTTAAAATTTCAGAAAATACTGAATGTTCTGCTTTTGTCGAATGCTTCCATAGTTGAACATGAACAGTTTTGCTGTATTCAGATATTTTAGGTCTTTACAATTCGAATGCTGAGGGCCCTTCTTAGTTTGGGTTACTTTTGCCATATTTTATTAGCATATAGTAACTTGTTTTTATTATACCTGCAGCCACCATAAATCCGGTTTTCCTAAATACAGTAGGATTTTTCTATTTTAGCGTAAATTGAGTTCCTGGGTTTAAACTAACCTACCTACGTAAATTTAGGCGTCAAACTACCGTATATACGTAAAATTCAGTCCCTGGCTTCAAATTTATATCAATCAGTAGATTACGTTATTAAGTAAAAAATATGCCTAATGGTAATTGTTTAAACACTATTTAAAGCTTAAAAATAAATACTAATACACAATATATTTAATTTAGATTAGTTTGGGTTAGTTTAAAGGAACCACTAGCAGCAAAAAGAAACATCTTTACACCTCCTCAGTTTACGTTGACCGATAGGCTCCTGTATAAAATAATTAGTTTCACGTATTTTCCACCAAAGATGGTCATACAGAACTCAACTTAGTTACCTCTAAGAATTATGCAAACAAATGGGACTGAGTCTTCATCGATCTTATAATCAAACTCAACGATTGGCTTTATTGGAACCTAACATTTTAATACACAGGAACCTATTGAAGAGTAGTTTGGAATACCATACCATAGAATGCCATAAATATTTGACCGCCTTATAAAAAAAAGGTCAGGGACATGCTAGTAGCCATAAAACTTTATATTTCTAGGTTATTTCTAAATTATCCAATTATTGTTAGGAAAAACCTTGCAAGCTTTGGATAGGGTGTTTCAAAGCAACTGTTAAGCTAACGTTATGATATAAATGCTTCTTTCTTTAGTAATATGTTAAGTGGAAGTTAAATTGTTGGAAATCCTGCATCGATGTTTGTAGTCCGGTTATTTTGATACACGTGTGTGATTCATGTGAGAATTTCACACCAACAATTTTCGCTGCTCATATTTTGTCTTTGCCAACGAAAAAAATTTCAGCGGATTTTTTCGTTTTAAGGCAGAAGAGCAAAATTATAATGACTATGATGAGATGAGTATGAAAGTGATACTTACTTTGAAGTAGATACTTACTGCCAAAACCACCGTCCACAAAAATAAATTAATATATTTCAATTCATTTGGTTTTTTATTAAGAATGGATATTTTATTTGATTTCCTAACAAAATTTAAATGTTTTTGATATTCCTATTCAAAATCGCCCCTTCGTAATGGAGATTAGCAAAGGACAGGTGACTCTAACTTTAGCAAATTCCATTTTGTTCAAATTATTCATGTCATTTGTGTTAAATTTTAAACATGTTTGCAACAGCTTTTATTGGGTTTTCTTGAATAAGCGTTTACGATTTTCCACATTTAACATTTCTGGTAAACAATATTCAATTAACTCCACTAAATATTGTTTGGAATGGAACATTTTCACGTGACTTAATTATGGCAATATGAACAAACCCCCTAATTTTGAAAACAACTCCTTAACATCTGACAATGATTTCGTAGAAAATACAGAGGAGGTTCGTGATGTATCTGACATGACCATGGCCGCCTATCTCCAATAAACAATATAACTATTTTATAATTAATATTATTATTTGATCCACTTAAAATCATAAACTATCATTTGCTCAAAATAAATATAGTTCCTCCAATTTTAGTAAATCAAATTTAACCCAAGAACATAAAATTGATTAAATATAATCTATTTATAATAATTTCACACAAGTAAAGTAGATGGACCAAAGATATTTGAACTTTAATTTCTATTGTCAATTGCTGATAGTACACTTCAATTTGTGGTAAGTCAAATTTAACTCAAAACTTGAAATAGGTCATATTTAATCTACTTTTAATAATTTCATAAAACTAAAATAGGTAGATCAAGAAATACTACTGATATTTGAATAGTAAATTGGTCTATATTATAGTTGTGGGTGATTCATGATGTGTGAGTGTATGGTTAATTAGTTACCGAAAGGAAACTATTGGTTAAAAATATATACTTCCACCAATTTTAGTAAATAAAATTTAACCCAACAACATGTAGTAAACCATGTTTAATCCATTTTTAACAATTTTTTACAACTGTTGCCAACTACCAAAAAGAATAAAATTGGTTATAACGTATCGGACCCGGTTCAAATGACTAAAATAAATTAAAACTAAATGAAATTAACCAAAAGCACCAAAAAGGGTTAAAACGTATCGTAATAGATTTAAAATGTTGTAATAAGTTAAATCTAATCCAAATAAAATTAACCGAATTTTGGCGACTCACCAAAATTAACCAAAAACACTAAAATTGGTAATAACGTATCGGAACCGGTTCAGACGAATAAAAAAAATCAACAAAAGTAGTGAGTGGTCAGTTTTTGGTTGGGTTAGTGAAAACGATCAAAAGGTCAGGAGAAACAACAATAACACTATAATAGAAAGCTGAACAAAACTGGTCTAATAATTTTAGTATGAATACAAATTCGAAAAATTCGTCTACATATTTGTGACCGTTGATTTATATTGTTTGATGATCCTTCTATAGGTGAATTTAACTCTATTCTACTTTCTCAAATATGGAATAGAATATATGTAGGAATATTGAAAGTGCATGATCATATTTAAAAAATTACAGTTCTACGGGCTGAAATTTCATGAAATCAAAGTTCCTCGTTCTTAGGAAAATTATAGTATTAATTCTCATGCGTCCCATATTATACGACGATGATACGACAGTGTCCCAATTGGTTAAAATATTCTTCTCGATTGGATTACGAAGAATTTCGTATTCGAATTTTACAGTAAATTTAACATTTCGCGTTCTCATTTATAAACCAATGAATAGTTTGGAATGGGACTTAGGGGATGATCGAGAAATTACATATTCAGCACATAGTTAGTGGGACCCAAAAATAAGTTTTTACCACATCTTAATCTATGCACACAATGAAATGGCCGAAATGGAACTGAGCATCAATAGAAAATGTGGCTACACATCCTCAAATATTACAAATATCCGCTATATCTTTATTTCCTCTAATAAATATGGTAAGTACTTTGTGCTAACCCAAAATTTTTAGCTCGAATTTTTGTGTCTTTCTTGATTGCTTTGTTAATATATTTTTAATACCACCTCCCCACAATAATAGGATATTATATATCTAAGGACAAAAGTGGTATTTTTTATGCCGAGGCGAAAAGCGCGTACAATTCGCTGAGGAATAAAAAAAAACATTTTAGTGGTGTATACGCAATTTTATGGACGTTGGAAAAATTATTACAGAAAAAAAAAAGAAAAACATTACGTATATTTTTTTCTGGTAAATGTACGGGACACAAAGAACCACAAGAGCCGCTCCTTTGTGGTTAAAGGATTTACTGAAAACTACAGATGTTGTAGAATGGGTGAAAAAATATATTGCTCCAAGACCACCCACACAGGATACGAGATTTTTTGTCGGGTACAGAAACGGACGATACCCATCACAGCCTATCCGTAAAAACACATTCGGACAGCTGCTAACAAAAATTGCAGAATATCTGCAAAGCTGTATACCGGGCACTGCTTTAGAAGAACTTCTGCACCTTTACTTGCAGATTCGGGAGCAGCCTGGATCAACTTAAGCGGCATGGTGGGTGGATAAGTAGCGCCGTTGCCGTGGACTTTGTCAAAAATTCCCGAAACCAGAAGAAAAACGTGGCTGGATAATTTTTGTCGCCACTTCCTCAGATGTTTCCGTTGCATCCAATTCCGTTGTACAAAAGATAATCACATATTACACTGCGACTTTCCCACATAATACGGTAACTAAAAATATTGCATACTTCAATTTTCAACCCCTTTTTCACTTAAATAACTGTAGTGGCATTAACATAAACGTTATTATTAATAATGATTCTAAAAATTAGGTTTTACTTAGTAAAAATAACTGTAAGCTTGTGACACGCTTAAGACAAATAAATTTGTAAGCCTGTTGTTAGTTTTCTATTTCAGTGCTTTATATGAAAGATTATTCTGTAATATAGGCACTGTTCTAAATTAATAAATACATAATGTTGCTTCATAATTCAATAATTTTTCTTTTAATCCCTGGGGATTAAAAGTGCCACTTTAGTCCCCAAAGTGCATAAAAATATGTATATAATTTCATAGAACCACATAAGTATTAAGGATTTTTTTATTGCAATTATAATAGAATACATCTAGCTGTAATGTTCAAAATGTTCGTTTATATAATTTATATTCTATATAAAATGATTTGGAAAGTACAGATAGGCACTAAAGCAAAAAAAAATACATACATGTGATAAAATGAAACAATATCAGTTAAATCATGTTTTAAGATGCACACAAATTTAAAGAGCATCAAAATGCAGCAAAAAAAGGTTTTTTATGAGGTATGGATATTGAGAAGATTACAGCTAAAAATAAAGTATTAAAAAATAATAATAATTGCATTTTCCGTAATTATTTGAATAAAAGTTTTCTGCTTTTGCATTAAAGCTCTTATGCTCTGCTCTATCAAATATTTTTTGATTTTATATTCAAATTAGCACTAATTATTTTTGAAGTGAAGAAATTTTAATCAAATGAAACGAAAATCAAAGTGGAACACTTTAATGAAGCATGTTCCAGTATAGCTAGATTGCTGAAATTTTCAGGGAATGTAGCCGGGGTAAAATGAGGATCCTGGACGAAGATTGATCCACCTCTCGTTCGGCCAGGAGAGGGGTACAGAAACGGACGATACCCATCACAGCCTATCCGTAAAAACACATTTGGACAGCTGCCAACAAAAATTGCAGAATATCTGCAAAGCTGCATACCGGGCACTGCTTTAGAAGAACTTCTGGATCTTTACTTGCAGATTCGGGAGCAGTCTGGATCAACTTAAGCGGTATGGTGGGTGGATAAGTAGCGCCGTTGCCGTGGACTTTGTCAAAAATTCCCGAAACCAGAAGAAAAACGCGGCTGGCTAAATTTTTGTCGCCACTTCCTCAGAAATGTCCGTTGCATCCAATTCCTTTGTACAAAAGATAATTACATATTCCACTGCGACTTTTCCATAGAATACGGTAATTAAAAATATTGCATACTTCCATTTTCAACCCCTTTTTTACTTAGATAACTGTAGTGGCGTTAGCATAAACGTTAAATATTAATAATGATTCTAAAAATTAGGTTTTACTTCGTAAAAATAACTGTAAGCTTGTGACACGCTTAAGACAAATAAATTTGTAAGTCTGTTGTTAGTTTTCTATTTCAGTGCTTTACATGAAAGATTATTCTGTAATATAGGCACTGTACTAAATTAATAAATACATAATGTTGCTTCATAATTCAATAATTTTTCTTTTAATCCCTGGGGATTAAAAGTGCCACTTTAGTCCCCGAAATCAGGGATTAAAACCGCTACTTTAGTCCCCAAAGTGCATAAAAATATGTATACAATTTCATAGAACCGCATAAGTATTAAGGAATTTTTTATTGCAATTATAATAGAATACAGCTAGCTGTTAGCTGTAATATTCAAAATGTTCATTTATATAATTTATATTCTATATAAAATGATTTGGAAAGTACAGATAGGCACAAAAGCAAAAAAAAATACATACAGTTGATAAAATGAAACAATATCAGTTAAATCATGTTTTAAGATGCACACAAATTTAAAGAGCATCAAAGTGCAACAAAAAAAGGTTTTTTTATGAGGTATGGATATTTGGAAGATTACAGCTTAAAATAAAGTATTAAAAAATAATAATAATTGCATTTTCCGTAATTATTTGAATAAAAGTTTTCTTCTTTTGCATTAAAGCTCTTATGCTCTGCTCTATCAAATATTTTTTGATTTCAAATTCAAATTAGCACTAATTATTTTTGAAGTGAAGAAATGATAATCAAATGAAACGGAAATCTACACTTTAATGAAGCATGTTTCAGTATAGCTAGATTGCTGAAATTTTCAGGGCATGTAGCCGGGGTAAAATGAGGATTCTAGACGAAGATTGATCCATCTCTCGTTCGGCCAGGAGAGGGGGGAGAAGAAAAACTAAAATAATTATTCGGTACTCCATACGGGGTCATTAGTGGGGGGAGGGGGATTATACCAATATAACAAATCAGAATATGTAACTAAAGAAATAAAAAAATATGAAATATATTGCAAATAGACATATATAAAAGCAAATACAAGTATTTTACTAAATAATTTTCTGAGCTTCTTTCATTATAGTAATAGTAATACGTTACTAATTGCTTTTTAGCAGATTTTTTATCAAGATTAACTAATTTTTAATACACTTTCATACACTTTATATTAAGACAGTGCGAAATATTCAGTAACTTGCATATAATAGGTGTAATTATTTAGTTATTATAAATGTATTTTTAGATGTTTTATTACGCCTACTACTAAAGTTAATAAATAAATGAGATCGTATTTTCAAAAAGAGTCAATTATAAAACCTGAATCAAAACATAAATTAAATATTATCTCTGTTTCTGGAGAAATATTGCTGTTCCACTGGAAACAAAATGAAGCTGGTTACAAATAGTTGATATTATTAGAGTAATTTCCAGATGATTACAATTTTACTTAATGTAGACTATGTAAGTGGCAACAGGGTGAGTAGCCGCAATTGAAAAACTGGATGCACCAGAGCCTTTTATTAAATACCAGTGAGTATTAGCTTGAAATGGACTATATTGTGAATAAATATTGTAAAGGTCTATATTCACATCCGGTTTAAGAACTAATCCGTAATTATCGGAAATTTTATAAAAGAGAAGGCAATGGGTAGATAAAACAATTTTTATTACATCAGTAAATTTACATACTATCAATCAATACATTCAGAATCCAACTATTTATATTTTATATTATAAGCTAGCAAAATGATACTAGATTTATATCCAGAATTTTAAAATATATATAATTAAGTAATTTTGTTTTTAAATTCGGAAACAATAGGAAAAATTTGATAATTTTCTTTAATTGAGGAAATCATAAAAACCGGATCATATATTCCACCAGAATTTTGAAGAAAGCTTAGATTAAATGTTAGTAATATTTTTTTACAGAATATACGCATATTATATATACAAAGCGGTCGCGGAATAAAAACATACTCCATACAATTTAAAGAAAACTTTGCATAGTACAGAGATAGAAATACATATAAAGGTAAAAATATAATATATTACGTGTCCTATTAAAATCAGCCGATTAGCTACATTTGTTTTTAATTTTACAAGATTTTGTCGAGTAATTTTATATAGACCTTTTATTTATAGATTGTTCTAAGCATGATTCAAAACATAATTAAAATTAAGATTTTATAATTAAGATATTGACAAATAACATTTAGACGTGTCTTAATTAAGGACTACAAATGATTTGGCGCATCTATTTAGAAGCTACAGAAATACAGAAATGTTGTGAAGTAAAAACTGTTTTGATTAAAATACTCTTGGCAGTTTGTCTTCTACGAAGGTCTCGAGGGAATGCGTACCATAAGATCTAATGTCTCAATGATTTCACCACCATTTTCTTCCATGTGACACACACATAAAATACAAAGTACCGAATGTCTTTTTACAGTAGCAGCAATATTATATACAGTATAAGAACTAATGTCCCATCGTCTTTACCACCATTGTCTTTGATAACAAGTGTCAAATGTCTTGATAAATTATTAGCTATGCTCTTTTTGAACCCTTTCCTATTCGCATACTTTCTTTTTCCTCTGGAGTTTTTGGTATTTTAAAAATAGATTCTTCTTTTGAAATGTGCCCTTTCGATACACTTCTTTTTTTCATCGGAAGTCTTGGCACTTTAAAAACCAATTCTGTTTTTGCACCATCTCCTTTACGCACAGGTTTCTTTAACAGGGGAATGCGTGGCACTTTAAAAACAAATGCGTCTGTGTCTTCTTCTGCCTGCTTAACGAAATGATTCTTCTGTACCGCCTGTTTCTTCAGTTCTATTGACTGTTCTTCACTGCCCTGCTTGTTTTCCTTTTTCTTGTCAAAATCGGTCAAAAGAGATTCTCCTGGGATAAGTGGTTTATTGACTGGTGATGTATGCTCATGTTTTCCCATTCTACTAATAAGTGTCCTGTCACTCTTGGTTATGACCTCTGCTGTGCAGTTGGGTTGTATGCATATCCAAACACTCCTACCATTTGCTTGATAATAATGAGGACGATAAGTCGTGCTGTCTATTACTAGATGGCTCATTTTAGCGGACTAATTTTTCGATGTGTCTCTGGCAAATGTAAATTGCTTACTGCCTGTAAAAATTGTGGTCACAACCAGACCCTCGATTTGGAACTATGTTGTAAAACGGTTATGCTAATGACAAGATCTTCTAGAAATTGCCCTCTAATTTTGCCCCCATTCTTGATAAAATTGTGTACCTGCTGCATTCAGGTCAAATGAGTTGTGATCTGGCCTCAGAGTTGTGTATCCATGACCACCCCCACAAATTCCGCAGAGAACAATAATATATTTCATTGTTTTTCTTTTAATTTGATAGACACTCATGAATTTAGATTGTATCCTACCAAACCAAAGATTATTTTAACTTGACTCTGATTTTACCGATTCTTATTATCAGATTATATTTGTATCGGTCAAGTACGTATATTTAAATACCATTTATCAAGTATGCTAAATATTATTTACACCTATGAGCAAAAAATGGGACTACAATGTATCAAGTGAAGAGCATTTCTGAAAAGCGGGTACCCATTTATTGTATTTACCACAATGGATATAAATATAAAGCGATATTGTCACGATTTGTTAGAACCAGTAACTTGTTTAAGACATATTACTTATAAATAATAGTAAATGACATCTTTGGATGACAGTAAATTGGTGGAAAGTCTGAGGACCGATCGAATTTGTTGAGGGATCAAGCGTTTCTTCTGCTCCCGTTAAATCGGCGTCTATGGTCTAAACACATTCTAGGGGCGAATACACAAAATACAGCAATAATTTAACTCTTGTTAATTGGCCCTAGTTGTTATCTGGAATCAAAATATTATTTTCCTCGGCGCTAGCCGATTTCCCTAAATATATTTCCTTATTTTGGTTTTAAATTTATTAAGCAAATAACAATAAAGATATAGAGTTGTATCAGGGTACCACACATACAATTTAGACATTTTTAAGATAAGCTTATGTAGTGCGTACTTAAATTTTACTTATATATTTTGATATATTTAGGTAGGGTTTATTCGTTTAATTTTTTAATAGCACCACCATCATATTTAACTGAAAATAAAAGCCTCTGCTAAAACCCCAGTCAAAACCTAAATTATTTTCGTACCGTGGCGGCGTTGCCATATCCTTGTTTTAGGTTTATTCTTTTGACTGGTTGCGCCGATTCCCAGGTGTAATTTATTTCCTTTTATTTAAACTTCTAAGGTCATAAGCGATAAGTCACACTTAATTAAATTCCTTTCATATCGAAGAAACATACACCGGCGAACACATATAATTGAAATATTTTGGACTACGTTTATCTACATATAGTATGCCTAAATTTTACCAGCGTGTTTTGAATAATTTAGACAAAATGTACTACCTTTCTTTTATATCAGATGCTGTATATTTAATTTGCTCTATTTAGGGCTTATCCAATCCTTAAATGTGTCCATACTCTTAACGGCGATGCCATATTGTGACTTTTGTAAAAATGCATCTTTCTAAATATTTTTCAATAATTTTCTTGAAATGCATTGTATATTTTGATTAAAAAATCACTAAATGACCATAATACATATTTGGAACATATTCTTAAGTTCGATAGATTTCCATATAAGGTAATTATTTATCTCTAATGAACATTTGTTTGAACATTTAGGCACTGTCTATTTTTTTACGATCGGACAAATTTTAAAGTATTAACATTGATTTAGATATAGAATAGACATCACAGGATATCAAATTCCACGTAACGAACATGGGGTGGTCTACTGAACGAAAGTTAATTTTTTATTCATTCAATTTACGTTCGGTATAGCTGGAAATATATTAAAAATGGGAGTAAACTATTTGATCACCAGAATAAATTATTAGTTCGATCGAATGGCATTCAAACTTATTGTAAGCAAAACGAGACAAAATAAGACAAGATAACAGTAGAGTTAAAATTTACACAGAAGGTTAAATTATTGGACCATCAAATAAAATTATTTGATCATATTATGTATAATATTTTTATACGTAAAATAGATAAACGAGCAGCAACATAGAAACAGTCAAGTGATACAATGTTAAATATGAAAGTTCTAGGCTAATTTAAGTTAGTATACTGATCTAATTTTGTTACCCAATTATTTTTTTGCCACCAAAATATTGGATATCTTGGTGATCCATAAAATACAAGCGATTAAAAGTAAGCACCTTTAATTCCCGAAAATCTATGCTATTAAATTTTTATTTCTTTCTCAAAAAGTTAACGAAATATCAAGGATATACATATACAGACTAAATGAATACCCTGTTGAAACTGTGAAGTATCTTTTGAACACTATACTATATACAACTGTTATGTTCTGCGCCATTATCTTAAGTGCATAAAAATACATACGAATGGATTTAACCATACTGTGAATATGAACTCTCTAGTCCAGCAAGGCCTCTACGAACAATGTCTCTTGGATTCCTTTGTATTTAGTTTGGAAAATATGCCTATCTTTGTTCTGAAATGACCAAACTGTATAAGTTCAGTTAAAATCTCAGTTATTAACGTTCTTAATAAGGTTGTTGGCAGCAAACCAACTTTCCAGGCTGGCCGGTCAGTATTTCTGTTCAAACCATTTTGCAGTGAGAATACAACTGAGGTTTCATCTACAAACTGTACCATATGGTAGTTCATCAGTTGTGGTACCCGATTGCTATTAGTTGCATACAGAAGTGGCCCCAGACGAGATCCTCTTTATGAGCTGTCAGCTTGAGGCTATAGGCTCCTTTTTATTAGATATATCAATCACGCAGTGCTCCCCTAGGGGTCCAAGTTTTGACAATGATAGAATAGAACGATTCCCGATTAGATTCTATGACGCACCATTAACAATGTTCATGAACAGAAGGTGGAAACAAAGTAATAATAAAGCTAAGAAAGGTCTTAATATTTTTATTTATTTATAGAGTATGGTAAGGAGCTTATCCTGCTAATCTACTATATATATTTTAAGCAATGATGGTTTCAAATTTGGATTTTGGGTTAATGTTAATTAAACCTCTTAGTCAAAATAATGTAATCAAATTGAACTCAATTTTTTATGAAGGTTTGCGTACATATTTGAGCTGTATGCGATTTGTACCAAGAGTAGCTCTTTTGGCGAAACAATTAAACTTTTATCCAAATTCATAAGTATTCAAACTCACCCCATTTTAGAGATCATCTCTGAAAGTCGTATCCTGACCACGGTTAACATTCCTTTTTTTTTCTATGGACCTAAATATATATTTTTTAAAATCAATAATTAAGTTATTGCTGATATGTACATATTGCGTATATTGATATAATATTTATTTATAAATGAATATCTTTTATTTTTATATTACTAAGAATATTGTATCCTTGATAAATGTCAGTGCAGGAGAGGAAAGTTGCTAACGTGGTGTCTAGTTTGGAGAGTAGAGGAAGGAACTAAAACAAACAAAAATACACGCTTTTGATAAAACTAAACAATATCTCTTAAACCATATTTTAAGATATACACAAATTTAAACAGCATCAAAATGCAACAAAAATAGAATATATTTTTTGTGAGGTATGGATATGGAAAAGATTACAGCTAAAAACACAGTATTTAAAAAATAATAATAATAGCATTTTCAGTAATTATGTGAAAGTAGCACGTAATAGAAATTTTTTGCATTTAGAAATATTTTGATTTCTAATTTAAATCTGACGCTAATTATTTTTTCCCTTAAGCGGCGTTTACACTATGCAAGTTTTGCTTGTGCTAGTGCTTGATTGCAAGTCTTTGATCAATATAAACGGTGCTTCAAGTGGATGCATATTTAGATAATTTTTTGGAAATGCACCGTATATTTTAAATAAAAAATAATCAAATGGTCATAATACATTAATGGAAAATATTGTTAAGTTCGACAGATTTTCTTACAAAATAATTATGTATTTATTATAAACATTTAAGAGAAAATTTAACCACCGTGTAGGTAATCGCATCTTAATATCGTATGTATAGGATGCAAATACAACTGTCTATTTTGTTCAGGATCTCACAAATTTTAAAGTATTATCATAGAGTATACGACAGAGGACCACAAATTCCACATACCGAACATAGGGTAGTCTGCTTAACCCATTGAACCCTGACTATTTTTTTCTAATTGTTTATTTTTTCCTCAAATTGCCTTTAATTTAATAAAAAAAAAATTAAAATTTAATAATTAGGTCGAAACAGGACGTCTTTTTAAAAGGACGGTTGTGCTATATACCATGTCTAGAATAAGACATGATCATAAAAAAAATGAACAACATAGAATGGCCGTACATCTTTTCTACTTAATTACTGTGTATGATATGGGCTGGGCATGCAAAATGCAACGTCCTCAATTTTCCTGGGTACAATATCTAGTAGTATTATCAACCTGGTGATACCGATAAATTCGCGTACATTTTTGAGAGGTTATAAGAGACGCTTTTAAGTTATTCGTTTGTATGCTTCTCTGTTGAAACCTAGCCGCCCTTCGAAATTCCATTTGGTCCAATTTGTCCTCATTGCTTTCATATATTCGCCAAGCATTTTGCATAGCCATATCTATGCAATGAGCAAATAATGGAAGGTATAATTTCTTTCTCCTTATTGCCATCCTATACCTATACTTACTAAGATTTTAGTCATCTATATTTTCGCTGTAGAATTTTACAAGTTTTAGCTGATGTACGTAATAGTATATTATGATATAAGTGTATAAGAGGGCCTTTAAAGCACGCGCGACATATTTCAAAGCAAAAAATTGTCATACTATATGGAATATCAGCATCCTCGTCTTATTCAATTTGATATAGTAATTCAGTTTTAATAACTGAAAAAGAAAACAAAACAGTCAGTTGTAGTACATAAACCTACCGTGCTTTTCAGAGAATAGGGTTGCTTTTAACCGGCTACTAAACTAATAATCGACTTAGAAGTAAGGTTATGATTATCTATGCAACAATAATATTTTAAGTAAATAAAAAAATATATAAAAACTAATAAAATGTATCCGCGACAATTAAAAACTTACCTCCATGTAGCAGTCTCAAATTTCAGCAAAAACAAATGCTACAGCTTTGCTTAGATTACATTTATTTTTTTGTAACAATTTAGATTGGATAATTCCAATATATGTGGAATAAAATAATAGTGTATAAAATATATTACTTTGTTTCGCCTTAGAAGTTATTGAATATAATTTCTATATTTATATTTATCTCTTAGTATTATATACTATATAGCTACTTGGGATATGATAATAAAATCAGTCTGGAATTTTGTCCCTTTCTGAGTAGTAAGTGTTCGACTAGCTTACGGTAGCATCTTTCAAAGGCTGGTTGTCCAGTTGAATTTGCTAGCCGCTGTCTTCGTAGATTTTAATGCTTGAACTCTCTTTTTATAACTCGGGAAAGTGCCCACAAGCTTTTCTTCGATCTAAAAGTTAATACAAACTTAACTTTTTGTTCCACACAATTGTAACATTGGGTTTGTTTATTATTTTAAGCCAATTCCTTGCATACCTACCTCAAAAAATTTAGAGACCATTAGAGTCATTCAATGTATGCTGTAATTCATTTATCTAATGGTGTTCATGTACATGATCTCTTTTTGTTTTCTCCAGTGTTTTGGTGTTTTCATTTATTGAGTGTCAGGCACGATTTTGACAGTTAGGCAGGTTCAATCGAACCGACGTTCCCACGTAACGGTTCCGTGCAGACTTTTAAAGCATATTTACTTGTTGTTTGACGAATATGGTTTAGTGGTTTATAGCAGAACTTCTATCAACCGAGCTACGACGTTAGGTGCTTCATAATGCGCTTGGGCTCGCTATTTCAAATAAGTGAAGTTGGCAGCAATGTTTCGGAAGTCAGGGTGTTAAAATTCGTTCGCCGAGGGATCCGGGTTTCCCTTACGCTGCAGACCTGGCAACGACCAGTCGATCTTTTGTGACGCCTTTTTGAGGTGCCTCGTGGACTGGTTGAAATAATTAGGGTCATTATTTTATGGTATCTCTGTTACCTTAATGTATTTCGGCCCTAACTACTGCTAGTGTTATGAAGGCTGCCTATAAAAGTTTTTATTGGGTTATGATAATCCTACCTACGTGTGGTAAATCATAAAATCTTCATGCTCTCTTCAGTGGAATTCATTGTATATTTCAATCTTTATAGAAGATCCCATGTTGCTGTTGCTCTCATTGGACCGATCCTTGGAATTAACTATTATTGGTTTTGAAGAAATCTTTTTAGAATAACCACTACCTATTTTTTTTGTTCCAGTGGCCAATACCAGGAAGGAAAGGGGCAATAGAACCCTATAGATAATTCTATAGGTAAAATGACAAACTAGCTAAGTTATGAGTAATTTTTCAATATCAGGTAATTATTTTTTGGTTAAGACAAATAATTGCTGGTACCTCTTTAGCAGATATCATATCACATTTCCTTAATTGCGGTTTCTATTTTGGCATATTTTGGACTACTATCACCAATGATCAAGATCATTAACTACTTGCATGTTTTGGTCTTGTTGAGTGTCATGGCTAGATGTCTTGAGGCCATGTTTGGAAAGATCAAGTCTTGATTGGCAGTGCTTTGGAGATGCAAGGGCCATAAATATACAAACATTGGTATTAATTGGGAGAATATTAAAAACTAGAAATACCTACTTCATGAGCTTTAAGTAATATTTACCTTTTTGTAAGACTGTCTTGACAAATTTAAATATCCTAAGGATTAAATTATTTATATCCTTGAGACAGAATACAATTCATGAATTTTAAAGTCTGTAGACTATATATAAATTCATCATTTTAGTAACCTCTTAATTGTTATTGCAGGATATTTGCCTAATAATTCTATTTAGGATCTGACACAATTGTCAATAATAGCCAAAATTATGTAAACGCTTTTTCTGTACTGCCTGAATTGTTTATATATGCGATGCAAATTATCTGATATAATTGTTATGGGTTTTAAATATTAGGGAATCTCATTCATAGTAGGGAAAAAACAAAGTATTGATTTTGGGGAAAATATTATGTCTTATTGCAAAGCTCCTCCAAACTTACTTTTCGGGATTTAATGACATTATACATGTTTCCTAGTTGAGTCTCAGTTAACTAGGTGGCGCATAATATCTTAAAAATTTACCGAAGAATCCACGAGCCTAGCTCTCCACCGCAACGTATTGCTGGCTGCCGTTCGCATCTATCGGCCAGTGTTTCAAATTGGTTTAGGTAACGTTACCATATCCCACTATTAAAAACAGTCGTGGAAACTTAAAAACTTAGTGAATTGCAAACGCCAGTTTACGGATTGTTTGTCAATAGTATTGACCGCTGGGATTTAGTGGCGTCACAGTTTATTCAATTTTGAGCTCTGGTGGCGTAATCTAAAGTTGGAAAGGCGTACTTCCCTAGGATGATATTATTTACACTGTCCCTTTAAAAGACAGTAGGTATCAAGGGGTTAATTACAAAACGAGCACCGTCGAGGATCTCACGCTTTATTGACAAGACGATTCCTCAAAGTATATTTCTAGGAGCAATTCTATAATATAAATATGTACAGGCATAGTCAACTAAAGCAATTTACATTGCAAACATTAAAAAATAATAAATTATCCTAATATCTATGTACTTATTACCATTACCAATAAAAATCGTAAGACGTGTAGCGATATTGTATGAAATTCTAATTTAAATAACTAGTTTCGGAAAACCCTTTTGATAATAACATAAAAACGTTTTGAAGGTACATGTAAAAATCGAGAACGTCATTTTGACGTTTGTTACTTCTCTATTTCGATACTTTAAATTTCACGGAGAGAACAAACTATTCCAAATGTGTCGGTCCATATTCCAGAAGGAAATCTAATATGGCGAAAAAATTGACAAAACAACCCGAGTTTATGGTGGTGGACAATTTACGAGCTTGCGGGAATGACGGACTCAAGTTTATACTGCGAGGGCGGTTCGTATTCATAAGGCGCTCCCACATTTTGACCCGTTTTGCAAATAAATATGACTATCTGAGGTATACTGTGCTGAAATGGATCGGACCTTATACTATACGAGGGCTCCCCATTGTTATAATCTGTAAATACGAATTACAATGTCCATGCGAATGTATTGGGCCTGAGGGCGTCATTATATTATTTATGTCCTACTCGATAATCATTATTTCATAATACCATAGTTACCAGACACTTTAAATGGTATGTAAAAGCCTAGGGCATTAAGGAAGTTTCTAATGCCCTCAGGCATTAAGAAAAATAAATAGGAAAAATCAAAGTAACCACTTTTTATTAACGAAAAAACTTATTTATCATTTATATTAAATGAACAGTTATGAAAAGACCCAGTAAAAACTAATTTACCTGCTTTTGATAAGTCAATGTTTTCCATAATTTCGTAATTTTCACTAACATAAATTGACGATGATTAGACGTTTTCTGATGTTGATGGTACTCCAGCTATCAATTTCGAAATGTTGTTTTTCGAAGACATACTGTCTTCCAAATATCCCACAGCTGAACTTTTTCAACCACCATGTCTTTTCAATGTGATCATGTTTGCCCCCGCGTCCACCAACAGAGTTGCAGAGGTTCTGCGTAAACAAGAACCAGTATATTTGTCCGCATCGCTTAGACCCAGGTATTTTGCAATAATGGAAGTAATCTTACCTATGGTGTTCTTCCCAACTTGCTGTGAAAAACAACGGCCGGTACGGTAACACAAAAAGAACCTATTGATGTTGCAGTTCGTCGGGCGTAAAGACCAATTAGTTGTCAGTAGCTTCAAACAAGCCATCTCCTTCTCATCAATAATTGGGAAGACGCGCTTTTTATTAGTCTTTGTTTCGGGAATATTAACTATTACTACGGATCCTCTATCCTCTATATGTTCAACCAACATATTAACTAGCTCTTGGCGGCGGCACCCACCAAATACACCAAATAACAGAGCCATTTTGTACATCAAAAAGGTTACATTGGGAGCTTCACGGATGAATTTCAGCAATTCTTCTCGAGTCAAAATTTTCGATTTCTTCGCTTCATATCCTTTGGATGCTTGCTTTAGATACTGGCCTAACTTGCAATATTTTGCAATGTCTATATTTTTATTAACTATTAATGTCTTCTTTAACATTGAAAATTTCGTCCAAGAAATTAGGAGTGAATGTTCCAGACTATAATCGGTATACAAAATTAGTATTTTAATATTATTGACAACAGCAATTTTAACATACCAATTCCTGGAAATATCCAAGTAGCACCGTCTCGTTGATAATTTTTACATCATTATTTTTCATCCAATCCCCAAACCTTTT
>MU185892.1:43651-69417 GCA_016904865.1 Pissodes strobi | reverse complement strand
ATTTTATATGACGTTGCTCGCTTTTACGACGTTTATTTAAAAAGCCATACCGCCACCCCATATACGTTTCGAATTCATATACATATATGCCTTTATATAATAATATAATATATAGATTTTTCCATAGGCCTTCTTATGGGTTATTGGAGCAACGAATATAGGCAGATTTTATCGTACACTTTCATATATTCTGTAAGTATAGAGCTATATCTCAATATGGTCAAAAAATACATAAAAAGTTGTCTTATATTTTATGTGGGCACATTCTGACACCGTTTTGATTTCTTTGTTAAATTTATTTATGGTTCCTTCTCAACTTGGGCTAGATTAGCTTAAACATATCCACACATTATTAGCTCTGCGTTGATAACGAACGTTTCATTTATAAAAACACCAAAACTATTAGGTATTCTAGAGGGAAAATTACACTAAAAGGCAACGTATACACAATGCAGCCGTAAAATTGTATTACCCCAGCCATGTCCTTAATTCTATCTCTATCTCACTTTAGGGACATTCCTTTTTCTCCCGGAAAGATTAACTGTCTAGGATATCGGTATAATTGAAACTGGACTTCTTGGCCCTTATCTTTGGGTCATCTGGCCTATCTTGATTTGAGAAAATTGGGGATTAGACTTAGGCAGAGGGGACACTGTTGGGATTCATCAACAAGTGCTGGGATTTGCGATACAGTGTAGGTTTTTCCCTAGAAAGAGAAATTTTATTGAGGATATCAATTTCTTCACCTGTTGTAGTAATGAAAACATACCTCTTCTAATTTTTCCATCTTTACCTCAATAAAATAAAAATGCTATGCGAAGTTACAATGTTATCAAATTTAGAATTATGCAACATGAGACAGAATTGCGCTAAGGAGAATTCAAGCAAGAAAAGGAATGAAATGCAATATTTAATAATATTAAATATTAAATTTATTTGTCAACCATGTAACAGAAGAATATGAATTTTTACCCCTAAAGTAGATGATCCGAATCATCCATCATCAGTTTTTTTTTAATATTCTTTCATACAGTTTTACGTAAAAATATGTTACTCGTTATATACATTTGTAATACAATCGAACTATTCAAGGTCATATGAAGGGCTCTATGCAAAAAGTCCATAAGCGACTTTTTCAAGTTTTGAGATTTTAGACTTTTTGTCAAAATGAAACAATATGTTTTAATAAGAAAAGCGTTAATTAACGTTAATGTTGTTGAACTGTTTCACACAGTTAATGAAAACATACAGAGAAATGAAAGAAATCCACTTAAAAACGCATTATTCATATTACTCAGTATCTGATTCTTCTGTTTCATTTCGTTCTGTTCTCTCTGCACATTCTTCATCCAATACCTTGTAAAATTCTCGATCTTTCTCATTTATTATAAGTCGTATTAGAAGTTTAACATTAATTCTCTAGTTCGAGTTTTAAAAACTTCTTATAGGCTCAAGGAATTGAAATAATAATTTAAATAAATTTTCCACATCCTTCTTCTACAGGATAACACTTTTAGCATGGTAATGTTACAAAATTCTTAAAAACAACTATTTTCGGCATAGGAAAATGTTCCAAAAATACTATTTCAAAAGTATTTTTTGTTCATGTAGAACGATCTATTACTATTATAAAATGTCCTCGACCAGAATAGAATACTACCATAGTTTGAAAAAGCTTGTTTGCCCAAAGGGAATTTAAATAGGTAAATGGTGTTTTAATTTTGTAAAAATCAGTTATCACTAAAGGTAGTTAGTTTTGTATGCTCTTCATTCGGCTTTTTTGTTGCGAAGTTTTCAGTAAATAAAAATGTCGTAGCCTTATTAATTACCACCTCTTATAGTCATCGCCAATATTAGTTACCGGCCAAGGTAAGTTTTTTCGAAATCGAAACAAATAACTACTTATTCACCACTATCTTGTTATTTTCTTTTTTTGCTTGAGCAGATCAACAAGTATCTGAGGTTGGCCGAAATGAAGTTATTTAGAGACGGTTAGAGATTGTATATCATTTTTATCGTTTCGCGTCTTCGTTGAATTTAGGTCTACAATATACCTGGTCCACAAGGTGCATATATCTTTTTTTGGATGGTCAAATGGACAATTTAAGTTTTCAATAAAAATTTTGTCGATCATTCTATATTTTACTGGATTATCAGGATATAAGTAGCTATAATCCTTATGAAGAAGTGCAATGGTGAGTTGAGATTTAAGACATTTCTTGTGATCGAATATAATGAGATTCAATCAAAAACATTTAACCTAAAGAGACCCGACAACTCATTCATAAAAACCCGAAATCTTGCAAAAATATCAACAAAACGATTGTCCCGCCTCCTTATATTTTTATGTATGGTGTACAAACTTTTGTCAAACTTCGTCTCCACTACTAAATGTAGTATTGCCCGCCCCCGCCTGAAAGAAAGCAAGTACAGTTCATAGACGTAGACTTTGAAAATCTGAGTCCATCAAAATAATAATTTCAATAAAGTAATTGAAATGATGGTATTTATTCGAGTGCATTATTTAAAATATATTTATGTTTTATTTATAGTGTGTGGGTTAGATTGAGTTAGTTTGGGTTAGATATGGGTTCTGAAGGTTAGTTAACACAAATTAGTTATTTTGCTGTGTCACGAAATTTTTCCGTGTCCTTGCAAAACCACTGCGATGAAACCAAAGAAATATTCACTTCAAAAATGATTTAATAGAGGTTGGCAAATGACTGCAAACATATCAGATTATCCATTAATATCACATACATAGGTAAGTATTATAAAATATTAATTAATCACATCACAAAATGGTGCCCACTGTACTACTGTGTTTCATTTACTTTTACTTACTTGTGGAAACTCAGGTTCGGATGATAATGGCTGGAGATTTTGCATACCTCACACCGCAAGACCATCGTTACTTTGATATAAAGTTTATAAAAAATATTTATAGGAAATCACTCACGAAATACAAAAAAGCTACACGTCGCGTCGCGTCGCACAAATTCAGGCTTTAAAACGTCCATTTGAAACCAAACAAAACTGGGCGAAGAGAGCTATTTTGCACGTTTTTTAATGAAAAACATTTATTTATTCAAGTCGTGATAAAGTTGGGCGGCCATCTTGTTACTTTTGACGTCTGTATTATTAGGAATCCCATTCAAAACGGTGTCGAAATATTTGCTAGTGAGCTTTGACATTGCACAATTTTGTTAATATCATAGCAACCAGTCATCAAAAATAGTGTCGACACAACTTTGCGTATCGAAAAGACTTCTTTATGATACCAAAATAGAAATAGTATATTGTGCAACAAGTGCTGAAAATAAGACTTTTCACACGATTGAGACAGTTTGGTGACACAAGCCGTAAGCGAGTGTCATAAAGTCTCATGAGTGTAAAAAGTCTTTTCAGCACGTGTAGCACACTATACTTTTTCTACGACTGCTACATACAGGGTGCCTCACTGGGAGTGTGGTAGAAAATTACATGTTATATGGGAAACATTTTTATTATTGATTTATCAGAAAATGTTATTCCTAATGAAAGAAGCTACGTGAGTAAGAGATTCTCGCTAAACTATAACTAGGGGCACAGTCCTAAAATGGGGCCACCGGAGTGGGGTCCCTCTTTTCCAAATATCTTGAAAAAGAGGCTCCGAGGGCGAAGCCCTAAAATGGGGCCCCAGGGGGGCGAAACCCTAGAATGGGGCCTATGGTTCGGAAGTCCCATTTTTTATAGATTTAGCAATGGAGCCCCCGGGGGCGATGCCCTAAAATGGGGCCCCAAGTCTTAAAAGGGGGCCTCTGGTATAAGAGTTCCATTTTCTACAGTTTTGCAAAAAGGGGCTCCCGGGGGGTGAAGCCCTATAATTGGGCCCCCTTTTTTAGAGATCTGGTAATGGGACCTTTGAGGGCGAAGCTCTAAAACGGAGACGAAGCCCTTTAATTTAAATACCCGAATAAGCGTGTGAATTTGAAAAGTATACTTTGCACACGCCGTGTGCAAAGTATACTTTTCACACGATGCTTGAAATGTCCCGTTTTCAAGAGCAGTTGTTAGTGCGTTTTTGTCTATTTTCAGGGCAGTCGTAGAAAAAAGTATATTCAACATACATTTGCAATGAATGGTCATTGCATAATATACTATTCAGCAGCTAATAATGAAATAAAATTTCCGAAAACTTATTTCCTGAATAATTTCAAATTTGAACACGAAATTTATGAGATACCAAAAATACGCAATTTTATCCCGATTTAAACGTTTTTGTGACACATAGGGTTCTTCTGCTGTCAATGATTAAACGAAAAATTAAATCATACCACTGCTAGCCTAAAAATAATTTGCTTATCATTATTTTTGAGACAAATAAATAGGAACTGAAGTATACAAATTTTATTTAAAAACATACAAACGAGACAAATATCTGGTTAATGACATATTCAAAAATTAGCTTAATAACTATTTTCTTCTATTAAATACCTATTAAAACATATTTACAGCAGTGCCTTCACTGGTTTTGAAACGTTACCAAGTTAGTACACTTATCGAATGGGGAAGAGCCGTCGGTCGTCGACCTCCAATGCTCTCAATCTATTGGTGCAGTTACTTTACTACGTGCATACTATAAATATTTTGGGGGTAAAACAAGGCGGAACCAAGGGAAGCGGCATTGTCAGATTGACATGTAAGAACTTCAGAACCGGTTTTTGATGAATCAAAAATGGGGAAAATAAGTATTTAGTGTTATAATTTAATATGAAAAAAGTATGTACAGTAACTCGTAAACTTAAAATTTGGCAACGCTACATCTATGGACCATAGAATGTGCCTCAATGTTGGGGGAAAACAAAGAACCATTTGTCCCGTCTCTTCAGGTTAAATGTCTTTGGATTCAATACTAGGTATAGGTTTTTCAAAAATTGTTTATAATTTCAAGGGAATCTGGGATAATATATATTTTTGTTTGCGGTTGGTGTAATTTCCCCTGAGATCCCTCGCTACTTTTTTATCTATCTTTTTCTTAATCTGTCCCTTTTATTCCATGTAATACCAGAAAAAAGTTTGACAAACGGTAATGGATTTTCTCTTATTTATAATGGTATATTTGAATATATTTCTAGGAACTTTGTTTTAATTTATATGACGGGTAACAAGTTTTGAAGTAATGCAGTCCTTTAAATGAAGATTTTGTTCATTGTGATTACTCAGATGTTTTAAGTAATCGTGTATTTTTTTGTCTGAATCAATAGTAAGTTTGGTCTTGCACATACAGCGACATTCGCATATATCAGACTGATCTCAAGATTACCTTGGTTATTTCCTTGAACTGAAAACTTCTTTAGTATGAAACGAACAAGCGACAGTAAAAAGAGATCTATAGGATGTAGCCTGCGAGAAAATGAAATAGAACACAGTTATACAGTTGTCAAATGTTCGTTAAAAGTAAAAAAGTTAAATGTAGTTCTGGTCCGATCACTGAAGTTAAACAACTTCGGGAGTAGTTAGTAATTGGATTGGTGAGTTTTATGATGGTTCTCAGTTCTATCGCGTGTAAACAGCACACATGATTGTTTCTTTTCCATTCCCACCTCGTTTCTTGACTAACAAAGCTCGCCTACTGTTGTTACTGAAAAAACTGTAATATATTTTGCTTTCATCTTACCCAACCTGTTAACAGTTTTGCTCT
The DNA here is from genome assembly GCA_016904865.1 of Pissodes strobi. Taxonomy (NCBI): domain Eukaryota; kingdom Metazoa; phylum Arthropoda; class Insecta; order Coleoptera; family Curculionidae; genus Pissodes; species Pissodes strobi. Next base: position 63,734 of record MU185892.1, on the reverse strand, counting down.
CGGTGCTTTCAGCCAGGCAGAGTTTTAATATTTGAAAATTGTTCAGGATCTGATTTCGCATATAGTCCTGAAGATATCCTGTGATTATATACACTGTATTCTATTTATTAAACAAAATAGAAGGTGCAAGCTAGTTAAATCACATTACATCACAAATTACCTTTGACCGAATTTCTAGGAGGGTGTCTAACCTGACTATTCGAGGGAAACCACTCTTCATCCTCGTCTGGCACATGAAGATCTGTAATATACTATTTGATTATTGTTTTTATAAAATTTAAATTATTTACCAATTTACTAGACGTACTATCACTATTATCGTCAATTTTTTCACAACAATATTGCAGCCTAACATAATCGATCTGGCGGGGCACAGTGGATCGAGATATACGAAAATAAAGACATTCACTTTAAGGTTCAATAAACTTATTATTTGTTGACAGATTTTGTTGCCTAATGACTTATTTAAATGATAAATAACATTAATTTGAAAAAATAACATAATGTCAAATTTACAGTATATAATAAATAACCGAATTTTGTTAAACCGTACAAAAGTTACTTTTAGAAAAAATATATGGTGGTAAATGTCACTGAAAAAGATTAGTAACTATGAGAGCCAACACCTTCAAATAATATTTTTTATATAAAAGTATAGTCTACGAACATGATTCCATTTAATGTACATACACCATAATTTTTTTTTTGTTACTAAATGCGTATTTTCAACTTTTTTTTTTCTATATTGCCATTCTCCTAATATTTTTCTTACTTTAAAAAACTTGTTTCGCAAGGCTTTTTACTAACAAAATTTTTGCTTCATTATAAAATATATATAAACTAGAAGAATACCTAAAGGGGTTTCCTAATTAGCCCCAAATGTGAATGGCTTATGCGAGAAATAATACAAGATGGTAAGTATTTTAAAAACAAGTTACGTACAAAAACGCCCTAAAAATTATCTGCACAGCTTAGAAAGAGAATCTTCTGAAAAATGATTAACGTTTACTTTGTACTTTGCTGCGAAATTTGATCTCAGATGGGAAACCAACGGATCTGAGGATAGGAGGAAGTTGTTTAAAATATCCTCGTTCGTATGTTTCGACTGAATTTCCGAGAATGTGTTTCTCTGTACTAGCAAAAATGCTTGTTTCCCACCTCAGTGAACCTAAAAATGTTCAACAATTTGAGTTCCATGGGCCAATGACTTATGCACCGACGCTGACATGTAGTGCCATTCGTACAAATCTATACAAATATTTGTCGTTTTGTTTGTATATTTGTCAATTTTTTTCTGGTGACTTTTTGCCAGAGACCAGAACTCGAAGTATAATATACAATATTTTAATTAATTTTTCATTTACTTCGGTGATAGCTGAAGAAGCCTCATAATTTTCGAAACATCTTGCGCCAGTATTTCCAGTTCTTCATTAAATCTCAAAAAGAAAACAATTTGGACTAGTAGAAATTAAAAAAAAAATGAATGATATGTTTTATCAAGCATTATAAGTATGTAAATACATTTGTTTCTTAGTTTATATTAAAAGAGAAGATCAGTTCTAATCTAATCTAATATGTTTAAATATGTATTCATATATTTCTGCATTTATTTTAATTTGATTTTTCACTCAATATCATTATATTTTATCTTTGTCGACCCTGCCTTTTTTATTTTCCTTTAATTCTTTTACTTGTGCACTTCTTGCAGACCATTTTTGAAGTTTACATTGTAAGGTAAATGTAATATATATTCCAGACACCTGATCCAGAAGCGCAAACTAGACATTCCCAAGCTGTAATGCTCTTGAAAATATGTATATATTTTTTTATTTTTCTTTCTGTGATGTTTTATTTTCAAGTTTTTAGAGTAATAGCTATGCATATAGATAGTGCAGTTTTGAAATGTTGATTAGTTCATTGGTACATTGTTAAACAAAGTTTTATATATCATTAATTTTAAATAGTGTTACAAAAGCACAAATTTGCCTCAATGAATATATACTACGAAATAACTTGAAATTCATATTTTTCGCAAGGGGGGCAAGTTATGGCAGAAAATGTTGATACTATTAAATAGAGCAATATGCTTGCTTTTTATCTGAATTGTTTTCAAACCATGTGGTTTTAAGCATTTTCTTAAAAGTCAAGAAATACATAAATCTTTAAAATGTTTTACTTAATAAATTTAAATTAAGTAGGCCATTGACAAATGAGAAATAAATAAAAAGCATCTCCATATTTTTGCTTCTTGACAACTACCTTTACTATAAATTGTTAAAAAATCCAATCTAGTTGAATACCTATATTTGAAAAATTGACTCATAAAGTTAACGAAATAGTTTTATATTTTTTAATAAATTTTCAATTACTTTAAAAATCACGCTTTTTTAACACATTGAAAGTGACGTAAACTTGTTATGGTACTTTCCAATGGGCTAGAGTGCTTGCGAAACAAAAATCTATTGAACTTTAAAAACTAATACTTTTTTTAAATACCCCATGGCTTGGTCCACGGTGCGGCGCGGCGTGGCAATGCAACGACGCGGCACGGCGCAAGCGGCGTGATTTGATGTTACTTAGGTATTTTTAAAAACTATGACATTTTTTAATACATAGGCACTTTTTGCATTAAACTTAGTGTATGTAGTGACAAGATCCAATTTAATGATAAATATTGCATTTAGAGACATTTTATGCAAAAACAAATCCGCTGTATGGATAAGCTTAGCAGATTTAACACTAGATGGCACCATTAGTACCAAGCAGGAAAAATGCGACTCGGGGACTTTTTGCATAGAGGTTCCAATAAATCTGTTAAACCTATTATGATTTGATTTGGTTTACGTGGTTTACAACCGTCTATTTATTTTGGATAATTAATCATATTAAAAAAATGAACCGAAAAACAAAAGTACAGGAAAGCCACAGTGTAACTTCAATAGGCATGTCAAATAATATTTTGCAACAAACGAAACCAATGTAACTGTTGGAAATGACCACGACTATTTTATAAATATTTTCGCTATTTTAAAACAACCGTTTTTAAATTCCTAATACCTAGGGCATTATTTTTACTTGTTTACTTATTTGCTTTTTATATCCAAATGGTTGAATAATGTAAAAGTATTTCTTGATTGGTAAGGGTCTCTTCCTTTTTTCGTACCTAATGGAATGTTCTTTTTGGTAATGAATCGATTTTTCTAGGAATGTATTTAAAAGTTTAAATATTTTAATAAATAAAATTATACATAGTAGAATGGGGAGTGTGACATGGCTATTATATCACTTTTCAAAAAAAAAATTAAAAACATTGAGCCGTATTTAAAAAAAAAAGATAGCAGAAATAGTGATTTCTAAGGCGTTAAACCTTACCTTAAAAACCGAAGATGCGTCTTTAAAGAATAAACATAATAACTTGGTATCATTTAGCATTTTTTCCCCACTGTCATTCATTTTACCATAAATAATTAAAAAATTTTTAATTTTTGCAGGGTCAGCAATACAGACTCTCTTTATATAAATTTCCGCAAAGCCATTTATAATTAACGTAACAGGAAGTGTGTTATTTTTGTCGTTGGTCGACTTTTCAAAATTTGCCGTCTTTTCACTACAGATCGTCGCGAGGAAGGGGTTTCAAGCAAAGACAAAACAATATCGTGAGAGGGATTCATTTCAACTGACATTTCTATTTCCTTACGATCCTCATCGACATTGTTTCGTTGAACAGTTTTATGGTACATACTACCATGATTCCAGGATATATAGAATCTTCATTGAGAAAGTCTCATTTATTCGTTGGACTGCGTATATTGTATCGACTGAGCTATAGTTGAATCATACCCACCTTGAATATAATTTGGTACCTAAGATTCTACCAATGAAAATCAGAATTATTTCCGAAAAAAAAGAATGTTATAAATGAGGAGCTTGCGTGCAAAACCGGCTAAATCCATTTTTGAAAAATTTTCAGGAGAGGTGAAAAACTTCTCACTCATTTGTCTTTGCATTAAATTTCACTGAGAAAATTTAACTAACTTTTTGCTAATGTAACCATTTGATCTGCCTTAAGTATTCTCTTTTATTTATTTTTTTCTTTTATTTTTTTTTATTTTTTTTTATATATTTGCCAGTCATTTCCTACTACTCTCATCTGGCCGACTGCCTGTTCTTGTTGCAATAAGATGGCGCCAAAACTTCCGCGCGAATTCAAATGCAGTTTTGCTCACAATATGAGCAGTATGGATATGGCCAGTTTTGGTGCAAAACACTAAATTTAAATGCATTTTTAACACAGAAATAGCCGGTTTTGAACGCAAATCTCGATGCTAAACGATAGAGATTGCTCGATTTATATTGAAAACATAAAAATATTAAAATAGTTAAAAAATGGATTTAGCCGATTTTGCACGCAAGCTCCTCAAATTTGTTGACCATGAGTCAAAAAGAGGGGCTCTGGATAATAATAATAATAATAAAACACGTAAGAAGACTTGGCGGTTTTGTTAATTTATAACAGTGCTGCTCTCAACAGTTTCGCCGTACATGCTATAAGAAAATCTTCGGCGATAAAAACGATTCTTTTATGAAAGTAGATACATATAGGGAAAATTGAACGATTATTTTCAGATGTTAAGAACGACCCAAAAGTTTACAAGTTAGAAGCTGAATGCTGAGTAAGTAATGAAGTTTTTGGAACAGTCTATAAACACCAGAAAATGAAACATTTGTAACACCTGTAGCAAATTACAACAGCGAAGCGAACGGATAAGGCAGACAAAATGAGTGGCTGATATAGCAAGAGTCACGGAGCAGAAATTTCCGAGAATATGCAAGACATCTGACCATAATATAAATAATCGGTAAAGGGCTAAATTTGTAATTGGCTTTAGAAGAAGACTATAATTTTTGTGCTTATTTTATCTAAAGAGAGCTTAGTAGTGTAGGGTTTCCAGGACTAAAAGAAACGGGCGCAAATCTCAAAATTTTAATTGTCATTCACTCAAATTATGCTAAATGGTAAACGAAAACGTATATATACTGTATTTCCACTTATAATATTCCCATTGCCAAATCAGATATCTCGCATGTGTAGGCCGATAATAAAAAATGTTCCCGGTTTGTTTATTTATACGACGATGTTGTTTGGAAACACAATTTCTCTTTAAATTAATAAATAAAATATTTGCTTTCAATTTAAATGATTCGGTCCGTTTCAGAAAAAGCGATTCGGAATGAATTTTTGTTGGAAATCGGAGCTGTGTTGCCGGTTTTCCCTAATAGCCCTGGAGCTCGTGTACAAAAGTGAAACGACGGGACGTTTCTTTATATTTTTATTCAATTGTACCCACATTGTGCAGATATGTTTGGGGTGTCAGCTGGCCAGGTGGCGGTGGGGGTATTTGCCAAGGGGTTGCAAACACATGAAAAAAATCGTGACGGGAATCAGTCCCGGGCAGCATGAAACTTTAATGAACGCAACATTATAATCAGTAATGAACTTTGAACATTGTCAGCTAGCCGGGGGATGGTGGGGTACTTGTCAGCTAGGGGTATGAATGAGTCCGAAAATGCGAATTTTGAAAACGACGTCGGGCAACTTGAAATTTGGGTGGATACTAATATTTTATATGTGTTTCACGAAGAAAAGTGTCAGCTGCTCGTATATCGGTGGAAAAGTTGTCAGCTAAGGTCGCAAAACGTTCCGGGCGTAGACGCGCTGTTAGCTGGTGTGCACGACCTTTAATGCATCAGCTGACGATTTTTCCACCAACATACGAGCAGCTGACACTTTTTTACGCGAAACATATATAAAACATTAGTATCCACCCAAATTTCAAGTTGCCCGAAATCATTCTTGATGATTTAATCATGAAAAACATGCAGGGGGGGCAATCTCGACTTAACAACTTCAGTTCTACATAATCAGAAATACATCATTTAACTATCAATGGGTAATTATTGTGTGCTTAGTTGTAATGAATTATAACACTGTACTAAGATACATAAATTAATAGTAGGTAAACAATTTTACTACACAAAATCGTATTATTTAATAACAAAAATATTAAATCATTTTAACATTTAACATATTATTAATGTCAATCTTAATTCTCGTCATCGTCATCATCTTCTTCTTCGTCATCATCAGAGTCACAAATTAGGTTCAAATCAAGCAGGGCTGGACCCCAGAAGCTCAAATTTCAACTCGAAAATTTTTCGTCATTTAAAAGAGTCATCCAAACAATCCGTGGACACACTGTAGATATCAGGTTGAGGTTGTTGTGGTTTTCCAGGGTTTTCCGCAACACTCGAGCGAATGCTGCCCAGTAATCAAAGTCGGCCCTAGTAGTCGTAAACGGCAATGAAGACGATAATAATATTAATTGATCCCCTCCTCTGTACAAGCATTAAGTTGCTTCTGGGGTATCTTCGGGTACTGTGAGGGTGAGAATTATTATTACTATTGCATCCTACCTCCTAACAGACTTGCCTGATTATTATTATCAATAAATACTGCAATGTACGACAAACAATAAACAAGTATTATAACTTACTTAATATTTTCTTGCGGTTTTGGTCGATATTTCAGCGGCAAAGCGGTGAAATGACAATAGCATTTGCGATGGCATTATTGGACCTTATTCACTTCATCAGGAATATGCACATCATTCATTTTCAAATTATTTGCCTGTCTTATGAGCAAGATTTCTTTGAATTTTTTCAAAGTCTGTTCCGTAAAAGCTGTTAATTTTTCTTTCTTTTGTAAACACAACACACAAAACTGTTCGACTTTCGCCATTGTCGCGTATAAACGCACGCTGAAACGGAGCAAAACACAGGAACACACTAAATATAGCATATTAAAACAGTATACTTTTGCTGAGACTATTGTTTATATAGCGCAATTGACAAGTCAAACTAATAGGCGTTTGAAGTTTCGACGCGTAAAACAAAACACTAAGTTCAACAGAGACCACGGCTATCCTTGATGCGACGTGCTATTTTACGATAATTCTTATAAATATTATTTTGCTTATATTACGTTATATATTATAATGCATGACAACTAAGCACAAAATAATTACCCATTGATAGTTAAATGTATTTTTGATTATGTAGAACTGAAGTTGTTAAGTCGAGATTGCCCCCCCGCATGTTTTTCATGATTAAATCATCAAGAATGATTTCGGGCAAGTTGAAATTTGGGTTGATATTAATAGTTTATATATGTTTCAACAAAAAAAAATGTCAGCTGATCGTATGTAAATTGTCATCTGATGCAATAAAGGTCGTGCACACCAGCTAACGACGCGTCTACGTCCGGAACGTTTTGTGACCCCAGCTGACAACTTTTCCACCGACATACGAGCAGCTGACACTTTTTTTCGTGAAACATATATAAAATATTAGTATCCACCCAAATTTCAAGTTGCCCGACGTCGTTTTCAAAATTCGCATTTTCGGACTCATTCGTACTCCTATCTGACAAGTACCCCACCACCCCCCGGCTAGCTGACAATGTTCAATGTTCATTACTGATTATAATTTTCCGTTCATAAAAGTTTCATGCTGCCCGCGACTGATTCCCGTCACGATTTTTTCATGTGTTTGCAACCCCTTGGCAAATACCCCCACCGCCACCTAGCCAGCTGACACCCCAAACGTATCTGCACAATGTGGGTACAATCGGATAAAAATAGAAAGAAACGTCCCGAAATCGTTGCAATTTTTGTACACGGGCTCCAGGGCTATAAACCCTAGACTGGTTTGAATACTTTTATATGCTCGTCCTAGGTTTACAGAAAGGAAGGTCAAACACAGATAGAGGAAGTATATTCTGATCAGCATGATGCCACTCAATGTTTGATATGAAGCTCTCTGTGGAAAGAACATTTCCTAAAAGTCAAAACCTGAAATTTGTCGCTCAAATATGATATTAATTCATCGTGTGATTTTTCTATTTTTTACGAAAAATGCTTAGCAACTGCTTACTTTACGCCATAGGGTGGTTGCATTGTATTCAACGGCTATCTTTACCAATGCCTTGGTCTAACGCAGGCAATTAGAGGAAATATATATTTCAGGTGTGTGCACTCCCCTTTAGGCCCAATGGAATTGAAAGGGCTACAACCCATGCTATGGAATACAAATACAAATTTTTGCTTTTTTGATAATTATTTTTAATACTTCAGTTTAGTACCAAGTATCTTCAGAAAGTAGGGTGCCAGCAAATAGGAAAAGTTTTAGCTGAGTGTTGTGGTTGTAATAGCTTATCAAATTAACAATTTTATCACTCTCTATGAAGCTTACAGCAAAATTATAGGGCCAGCTTAATATATGCTAGTTGATAGCAAAGGACAAACATAATATATGTCTTATTAAAATTGATAAAGCTGCTAAGGATCAATTAAATTGTCTTTATTTCTGAAAATCTGTTTATATCAATAGAGTGAATGGGTGCCGCTGTCAACAAAATGGTATATCAAGGCAAAAGCCAACTCAATTTACCTCTTGAAGTACATGATCTTAGATCTGTAGAGAAAGGACTTATTGAAGCTGCTAATTTTCTAAAACAAACCCTATTTTGTACCATTGTATTTTCGATTTCACATGCATATAAAATTTTTGTACGGTTCTGGAAACAGTCTCTAAAATATATCAACTATGTATTCTTTGTGTTAGTTTATATATAATCCGAGATATATTTTAAACAAACCACTGTATATTTATAAATCAACAGCCGTAGTCCGGATTTTTACATCATAGCATATTATAATTGTTAAAATACTTAATATAATAACTATTATGTTCCTTTCTGTGATGGATATGGCTCTCTATCGATTTTTTGTTGTTATTTTGGTGAATGACATGTAATTAACTATTAAAAATAATTTTGGTATGTATTTTTTTGAAGTCAAAAAGTAACGAAAGTAGTTTCTGTATAAATTATTACGTTATTCATTGTCAGAACCTACTCCCTACCCTCGACGCCATCTTAGGTTTAGATATCAGGCTTTCTAGTTCAGAGGGTGTTGATCCTATATATATCTTTTTCATTTCATCGAGTCTCAAATCACACCCGTGCGAAAGGCATTTTCACTTCAATAATAACATTCGCAGAAACAAGCAATTTTAGCCTTCTTCTTCTTCTTCTTCTAGGTGCCATGACCGTTTAACGATCGTTGGCGATCATTCTGGCTATCATGTTTGCAATCATTATTTTGTTGGTAGCCGCTCGGAAAAGTTGTATAGTGGTGAGACCAAACCACTGTCTGAGATTTTTGAGCCAGGAAGTTATTCGTCTGCCTATTAATCTTACGCTGTATTATAAGATGTAGAATGTCATATTTTTCTGAGTGTCTCATGATATATCCGAAATATTCAAGTTTTCGTTGTTTTACAATATTGATCACTTCTGTATCTTTATGCATTCTTCTAAGCACCTCCTCGTTTGTGATCCTTTCCACCCAACTTACTCTTAACATCCTCCTGTACAACCCCATCGACATCTCGAAAGCTTGTAGACGTTTGAGCATGGCTTCTGTTAGTGTCCAGCTCTCGACTCCATACAAAAGAACTGGAAAGACATATGCTCTAATCATCCTCATTCGCAGGGCAATCGATAGATCGTGACTGGTAAAAAGTTTTTTCATGCGAATAAATGTTGCCCGGGCACACTCAATACGTATTTTGATTTCAACTGATGGATCCCAGTCCTCATTTATCCTGCAGCACTTACTCGCACTTGAGACTCTGTCTAATTGTGTACCGTTGACGTAGACACTAGCAACTTGATTATGAACTCCTTTGCTTATTAGCATGTATTTGGTTTTTGCCGTGTTTATTTTCAAACCCAATACTTCGCAAGCGTTCGTCACCCTATTAATAAGTTTCTGTAGGTCATCGATGGACTGCGCGAGTATTACGGTGTCATGCGCGTATCTTATGTTGTTGAGAATTTGTCCATTTATCACAACTCCCAAATCCATGTCTCCTAGGGCCCGCCCAAATAACTGTTCAGAGTATAAATTGAAAAGGAGTGGTGACAATATATATCCCTGTCTCACACCTTTCTTCACCTCAACATCTTCCGTCAGGTGTCCGTTAATTCTGACTTTGGCAGACTGGTGCCAATATAAATTACCTATCAAGCGGATATCTTTGTCATCAATACCAGTTGTTTTGAGTATCTCCATAAGTTTGTCATGTCGCACTTTGTCAAAGTCAAAATCCACCAGGCACACGAACACGTCAGAGTCAACGTCTCGGCAACGCCGTATTAGTATTTGAACTCCAAAGAGCGCTTCACGCGTTCCCAATCTTGATCGAAATCCAAACTGAGTTCTGCCGATGCTCGCTTCTAATTTTTGATATATTCTCGAATGAATAATACGCAAGAATACTTTAAGAAGGTGGCTCATCAAGCTGATGGTACAGTAGTCACTACATTTTGTAGCTCTGTTTTTCTTAGGGATTGTAACAAAAGTTGACCTCAGCCAGTCGGTTGGAATAATGCCCGTATTGTATATTGTGTTGAACAGATTTTAGCCTAGATATTGTAAAACACCTGCGACATAAATAAACTTTATATTAAACATTTAAGGCTTTTTCTGAGTACTCTAACTTTAAGATCGATTCTTAGATGCTCTTGTTGGGAAAACGTCGTTTGAGACAGACGGATAAGATATCGTGCACCAAAATGGTAAGGCTTCGCAGCACCAACTGACATGGTACCAAGCAGGCGTAAATCATGGCTGCATATTCATTTAACCCAGAATTTAAACATGCAGTTCCTCACTTTTAATAAGATGATACTTGAACTTTTATATAGCAACGGGAAATGACGCATTAAATTATTTAGCTATTTCACTATTTTTCAATAGGTCAAGAATAAGTTTATTGTCAATTTGTATTAGTCATGATTTAAGCACACAAGTTTAGTTAAGATAGTAAGAAGTACAACGCCAGTTACATTGAAGAGATCGTATTAGGGTACTCCCGCAATGGAAAAATGAAATTTGATAGAAAATCGCGATCTTTTATTTTATTGCATTGACATTTCAGCTCTACTCAACATGGATAGCTTAGGTTCATGTAGAATGTTTCCTTTTGAATAAATTTAAAACAACGTCCGTTAACCTACCCCTATCCCTTACCTGCGATGAAAGACATTTTCTACATAATTTCTGCTTAAATTATATTCGCCATTACAAAAAACTTTCTGACACCCGATATATGAAATTTAACTGTTACGTTTAAATACTGTAGGAGTTTGTTATAAGTTTTGAAATTAGTGTAGGTAAGCCATCTCTGGGAATTGCGCTGATTTATGTCTGGAAATGGTAAACAAGAAGTTTTAATTGGTTGAATAATTGACCTCACAGATGGCATAAGCTTTTATAATTAATAGTCCGACCGCTAAACTGAGATGATATTATTGACTTAAACTAAAGCGCTCGTCTAAATTTAACCAACGTAAAACAGAAAAAAATAGAAAAACGGCGACTGTAAAATGGATAGAGGAAAAGTATATAAAATGCCAAATAGATGGATGAAAATAAATCCTAAAACGAAATCAAATAAGTAAAATTGTGAAAAGTGTAGATATAATTATTATTTGATGGTATGAAACATTGTCCAAACGCGACTTATTACAGTACGAGTTTGCCGAGTTCGGATTTTCTAAACGGATGTGTGGGGATTTTCCTTATAACTTAACGGTTAGATGTGAAATAATAGGAGATCCAAAGGTTGAAATTGAAATTATTCCTGCAAACGCCTGACATGTGACATGTAATTTTTTTAAAGGAACACTCCGTGTAATATTTCATATTTAAGAAAATGTATTTTTCCTGATTTCAAATATATCTATATAGTTTGTCAGTATTTCATACACCCGGTTAAAATATAAGCGGTCGAACATTTCAAATGAATTCTTGAAAAGGGAAACTCAATATGATTCAGTTACTTTGCTCACGCTCATAGTGAATATCTAAGAATGATTTCAGAAAGGAATATACCTAATAGTATGACGTTAATAAATGCTGTAAAGCAACTAAATTAAAAAAATATATATACTAGAGCGAAAAGTAAGGCAAGTGGAAAGGAAAATTTACAAACATTTTTAAATTATGAGGTGGCTAAGAGGTTTTAAGTTGTGTTTTCAATTTAGCTTTTTCTGCTTACAAATGTTCTTTTCATAGATTTGCTGTGAGGAGTTTCCTAGATAAAGCGATCACTTGGCGAAATCCTTCTAATACTTTGAGGGTTCTTGGTCTATTCTAATACATTGTGTTTTTCAACTTGCTCTACAAAAAAAGTGAGAATTGACAATTTCTTCTCCTCCCTCTACTTGACGAACGGGGGGAAGGGGGGAGTCCAGTTTTCATCCAGGATCGTAATTTTACCCCGGTCACATGTCCTAAAAATTTCAGGCCTCTAGCTATACTGAAACATGTTTAATTAAAGGAGCTTTTCACTCCGCTTATTCAATAAGCGTTTCACTTTTCCTGACTTTATCCTCGCTTAAGAAGTCACTTCAATAACAAACCTGTTTTCTAAGTCCAAAAATTATGCCTATCATTAAGACAGTTGCCAACTTGCAAAACTGTGGCGGGATGCCATCTTGATACCATTTTTAATTAGCTTATATATTAATAGGCTGCAGTTCTATATACTTTTTTTCAATAATTCATAATATCGTTGTCCTGTTAAATTTCAATTTAAAAACATGGGTCTAATAAATTGATCACCAAAAAAAAACACACCAACATAAAGGAACTCTTGCTTAAATTTTGTCCTCCTAAATGACATGCGGGTTTTCTCTTGACTAGTAATGTTTCCTGCAGTGGCAAATGTCGCCCTATCAGTAGAAATGATATTTTATATTTAATTGGTTTATTAATAACTTTCTATTTCTTGGAAACATTTTAACCGGTATCCTTTATTGTCATGATTCAGTGGTTTATATTTATAATGTGTAGGATCCGATTATATTTGTACCATGAATTATTTTATGCTGCTTTTAAAATTGAACGCGCAGATTTTTCTAAAAAAAGATAAATATAATGTTGGTAAGAATGGTTAGAAGTGAAAAAGGCCTTCAAAATAGAATAAAATCATCGCCATTGTTTCTTTTCGTTTAAGTGCTTTTCTATCGTTTCATTGTTTTACAGTATTTATTATTTTCACACGGTTATGTATTTTTCTATCTGAAGACATCCTTTGATATATTTTACGGGCTTTTGAAGTACTCTTCTCTATTTAAGCGAAATAATTGTATCATATCAAATGTTTCTTGCTCAGAATAGCCCTCCTTATATCGATAAATTGAAACTACTTTCTTAACTGATTTCTGATAATGGCTTACTGTGTTTTAGTACACATTAATTTTAAATTTTTGAACAGTTCTATACTAAAAACGATTGTATGAAATATAGGCAAACCACATACTTCAAATCATTATAATTATGAAATAATATACTGGCGGTCCCCTTTAAAAAAAATATAATTTGTCAAAAAAATTTGTTTGCAAGAATATTTTTGCGCTTTTGATAGAAATTTCAACTGATTCAGGAAAAAGTTGAAACTTTTTCATTTATAATTTTTTTAAAATAAGCACTAACTTCACGGTCGTGTATTGTACAATGTTTTATTGAATACTGTTTTATTAAAAACGATGATTTCTGATGATTTTTTTTCAGATTATCTTTATGTAGGTGCCAACTCATCTTGCTACATGGTATCACTTCGTAAAACAAAATAATGAACTTAACAGGTTGTCAATTTGTGCGTGCTTTGTGATGTGTAGATCGACAAATTAAAAATGTTCAGGATCCAATCTTGAAAATATTTACTTCGCTGATTTCAACTGTAATGAACTATTTTCCGGACTCAGATGCTGAAAAAATTCTTTCGTAGGAAACAAATAGATACTCTGTTTGGCACACATTAGACTGAGTTAAGGGGATTTTTAATTATATTAATCGAAGGTGATGTCAATCAACTATTTTTTTTATATTAAATTTATTTATATGAACGTATTAAATCATATTAAATTTAATTAAATCTCATGTATTTGATTAGTGCCGACATTTATATTACATCTGTGGGGCTTACTTCTTGACTGCTGAATACTCAGGGACGTCTATGTAGGACGGAGTAGGTAGGAGTGAACCTCCCTCTAAACAGAAATAAGGTGCTTTACAAAATTAGGTAATTCTATTGAGCTTCATTTAACCCTCCGATCACCGGGAGTGGTCTGTTAGTCCACGGTGAAATGAAAACCTTTCATATATTTTTTAATATATTTTTTAAAATTTTCACGATTCCAAGTACCTTTCGAGGGCATTAAAAGCAATTGAAATTCCTATATATAAATGATATTTTAATATCTAAGTAATAAATATAATATATAATATAATATATAAATTACAAGACATTTTTAGCTCTGACCAACATATAGAAAAACTAGTTTTAATAAGATAATATTTTGTAAATTATATCAAATGTGGTTTAGATATTATTATTTTAATAGGATATTGACATAAAAAAAAGTTTGTATACATTTTTGTTACTTTAATTATGGAATTATGGTCCTCACAGACCCCACTCGACCGAATGTGGTATACATTAGCCACCCGACGACCGGAGGGTTAATATACGGAATGATCTTACCATAAGCGTAACCGGTAGATGGCCCTGTAACTGGAGCGATAGCAACCAATGCTCCGGGGTTCTATGTAATATTTTGGACTGAAAAACATTTATTACTTTTTAACGATTATTCCTTGTGCGATCAATGCTATAAAGTTCTATTTGCACTTTGTAGCTTTGTATATGTAGTTTCTTTCCTTTCATTGGCAGATTTATGTGGTGGATATTCTCTCTACCTTACAACTTAACATACCTATTCTAAACTTAGAATTTCTCTAAAAATTTAAAACATTAACTGTTTCATAATTTGGAATATTGGAAGGTACCCAACAAGTATCGACGGGTACAGCTCAGAGATGTTCGTAGTCGTCCCACTTTTTCGAACGTTCTCTTGACGGATGTCTAGGATATATTTTGGCAATTAACGTGGTCTATACCTTCCGAACAATGAACGTGTAGGGAAGAAAAGACAAGTTTTCGAAGTCGAGATATTATCGTTGTAATTTTGACCATCCAAGTCTACTATTCTTACTAAGTTATCATGAGATAAATTGGCACATTCATTCTAATATTTTCTTGTAAAATCGGCAATAACGTCTCGTAAATATATTTTATGTAAAGCGATGTTACCCTTTTAAAAAGGTATATAAAGTGTTTGTGTTTCTATATTAGATAGTCAAAATTATTTATAATTTAACTAGGTTCCATCCCCTGCCCGGTCTTTCTCTAACCTAGAGAGTTTTTCAGGGTCTATTCCTGCCAGTTTGAGACCCCTTTTTGTCGAATTGGTGCTGACCCACATGGCCTGTCGTGCAGCGTCAGAGGAGGCAGTAAAGCATTAATAGGGGCAGCCAAGGAGCCGTGTCAATTAGGAAGTAGGCACCAACGACTGCCAGTGAATTCCACTTCGGAGTGGCCCTGTGAGAATGATATACAAGTAGATTCTCTCTTTGCTTATTTTACTTACTACGTCTTGCTTTATATTTTTCAAACTTTCCGTTGATTGATTTTTTAACCAGTTATTATCTTTTATCGTTATTTGAATAAGTAGCACCGAATTTCTTCACTATTATATAGCAACTGTCTAGCTAATATGAAGGTAATTGTCTCATTCACTTTTATATATTACGTATATTTACCTAAAGGCAGCGCCCTCACATTCAATTATTTACCTTATTTTTTTATCAAACTTGCCGTTAAATAGCTTCTGATCATTATTTATCTTTTATTGTATTTAATACGTTACATTATTTAATTTATTAATACCGACTTGATCTAAATGTCGCCCTATCAGTAGAAATGATATTTTATATTTAATTGGTTTATGAAGGTACATTTACCTATAGGCTGCGCCCTTACATTCAATTACTTGCCTTATTTTTATCAAACTTGCCGTTAAATAACTTCTGATCATCATTTACCTTTTATCGTATTTAATACGTTACATTATTTAATTTATTAATGCCGACCTTCTTCATTATCGTATATGATCTTACCTTGGTTAGTAAATGGCTTGCTAATATTTTTGTAATTAACTGATTTATTCTTTTGTATTATGTACGTACTTACTGTTATTTCCTGTATGTCTTATGACAGTAGACCATCTTACATAACTACCCTTTTAGGTTTTTGTGCGTATACAGGTTACCGAATTGAGCTCGCTTCGATTTCCCCTGTTGATCCTCATTGATTATATTTTCTTCCAGGTTAATTTATTTTATTTATTAATTTTTTAGCTGTTTATTTATCCACTGATTTTATCGCTTCCATGGGATTAATTTATAATTGATTTTTTATTAACCTGATTAATCTTTATTTATGTTGTTTTATTTAAGACGTTCTGTGATTATCTGTTATTTAGTCAGATCTTTATAAGTTCAGATCTTAGTTAGGAATAAGTGCAATTAAGTGCAATACCATAATCTCAATTAAGCTTGGGATCTAATTAATTTTTCATTGTGCATGTTCTGTTTGAAGAAGATATTTGATATTCAAATTAATCGCTTAAGTAGAAACTTTGGTGTTTATTTTGCTACGCTGAAGTCAGGGTTAGGTTGAGTTTTACCAAATAATTCTCTATTTGCTTCGAATCGGACAAAAACTGATCGAATTTCTAAGTCTTAATTTCGAAGTCTCCTTCCAGCGAAAAAAAAAGCTCCAACCGGAAATCCAAGTCCATAGTCTACCTGCGTTATCACTGAAATGACATACAACCGAGGATACGAAGATGTTCAAGAAAAAACAAGGAAAAGGAAAAGAGCTGTCAATCTAAAATAAATTTAAGAGAAAACTACAGTCAGCAAAAGCAATAGATGATGTTCCATTCTAAGATACGCCATGGATGACAACGATATCCATCTTGATTTGCCATAAGAAGAGCACCCACGGGACGAGGATGCAAGTAGTTATATGTTTTGTGGCCACGAGTTGGGTGTACAGGTGAAGATCGAGAAATTAACTTACATATTACATATTATAAAGATATTATTTTTTACAATAGTATGGCGTTTTTGTCTTCAGGCTTTTATTTTGTTTTGACGTTTAGTTTGTAAATTTTTATTTGTTTTAGGGGGATGTATCGAATCTGAATAAATATGATCGTGGCGCAACAGCGGTCGAATTTCTAGGTATTACTCTCTATGTCTTCTTCCAATAAAGAAAGCGCCAAACGAGGACCAAAGTATCTAGCCGAGAATAACAACCGCAGAGAAGCGACAACATAAATCCCGTCCAAAAATTTGGAGTGGGAGGTAAACCGACCAACTGTCATCTCCACGTGCTTGTCAGTTTAGCTTAGTACGAGATTTCTTTAGTACAGTCGTCGATGACAAAACTTTTGCATTAACGCCAGTTTCCTTTGGTTTGTTATTGAAGTGACTTCTTAAGCGAGGATAAAGTCAGGAAAAGTGAAACGCTTATTGAATAAGCGGAGTGAAAAGCTCCTTTAATTAAACATGTTTCAGTATAGCTAGAGGCCTGAAATTTTTAGGACATGTGACCGGGGTAAAATTACGATCCTGGATGAAAACTGGACTCCCCCCTTCCCCCCGTTCGTCAAGGAGAGGGAGGAGAAGAAAAAACTAAAATAATTCATTTCGGTAGAACGGGAAGTTATGGGGTCAAATTTTTTTATGGTAGGTGCACCTCCTCGGGGGGGGGGGGGCACCTTTGACCATAGGGGGGAAGGGGCTCTAATTTAATGTCAGATTTTGGGGAAAAACATTTTTTACCGATCTCTGCAACGGAGCCTCGGATCGAAAATATGACGAGTGATGACCCCTGATGATCACGGGGCCATCAGTGGGGTGGGAATTATACCCCCACCTCCTCGGATATTAAAATTGATTATAATGTACCGGAACCGGTTCAAATGACTAAAATAAGTTGAGCCTAAGTGAAACTAATCGAAAGTTGATTCGACGACTAACCCAAATTAACCAAATCTATTGAAATTGATTATAACTTATCGGAACAGGTTCAAATAATTAAAATAAGTTGAGACTAAGTGAAATTAACCGAAAGTTGAATCGACTACTAACCTAAACTAACCAAATCTATTAAAATTGATTTTAACGTGTCGGAACCGCTTAAAATGACTAAAATAAGTTGAGAATAAGTGAAACTAACCGAAAGTTGATTGGACAGCTAACCCAAACTAACTAAATCTATCAAAATTGATTATAACGTATCGGAACCGGTTCAAATGACTAAATTTAGTTGAGATAGTGATACTAACCGAAAGTTGACTGGACGACTAACCCAAAGTAACGAAATCTATTAAAATTGATTATAACGTATCGGAACAGGTCCAGATGTAAAAAGTCAATCAGTTACACGTACTAATAACATATGTCAAAAGAAACAAATAATTATGTATATACGAATATGTCATGATGGATATATCGTTGTAATATGTCAAAATGTATGTTAAAATATTGTAAATTCATTCCTTATTAAAATACGACTATGTACGATTCTGTCAATCAAACGTTTTAAGAAAATGTCACATGTGGCAGATGAATATATTCGTCAATATTTCCCTTAATATAACAGATGTCGAAAAAATTGTTTAACAAAAAATGTTAGCTAATTTTATGTTACATATTA
Organism: Pissodes strobi; assembly: GCA_016904865.1. Classification (NCBI taxonomy): domain Eukaryota; kingdom Metazoa; phylum Arthropoda; class Insecta; order Coleoptera; family Curculionidae; genus Pissodes; species Pissodes strobi. The sequence continues at coordinate 44,972 of MU185892.1, read as the reverse complement.
TGGGTTAATATGACAGTGAGAGATGTTACATATTTTTTTTATTTTTTACCACTACTTTAATATCGTCATTTGACATATGCCATTTTTTTAAATATTATGTCTAAATTATTCATTAAATATATATTTTTATGACGATCTTCTTAAACAACCCATTGTTTTATGCTAACTGTTTGTGTAAATGTAAATATGCTAAACCAATATTTATCTGTCTTATCAATTGTACAGTATTACGCTATATTTTATATGATAACAACCATATTTGAACTTGACACATGAAAACAATGAAAAAAGTTTATAAAAGAACACGATATATGCGTCAGATATATTTTCAATTATCTATTGAACAATGACAGTTGGAATAAATTGGTTTGTGCGGAAAAATATGTTTTGAATATATCTACAATATATCTTAATACTTTATTTCGAAAAGACCTTTAATAACAAAGTTATTTCGAATACATCGTAAATGAATTAAACTTTCTCGGTTTCCTATTGTATTTCATTAATTTTTTCTAATTTAATTATGAACTAAACAGAAACAAATATACGACATTTTTTTGTCAATTACCGAATTACCGAATTACCGAATACCGAAGAATTCGAACCTTTTCAAAAATGTTATGAGAGAGCGGCGCAGACGCATGTCTGCATCCGTTACGTCAAATATTTAGTGAATGTTTGAGCCCAACGAAGGTATGGTATTTTTAAGTGAAACATATCAATATGGTGATCATCCACCTTCTTTACTTGTTTTAGAGTCTTACCCTATGGCATTGCATTCTTTAATGATGATTAAAAATATGTCGATATAATACTTTAATATGTCAAGGTGTTATGATTAAAAATATGTCGATATAATATTTAAATATGTCAAAGTATTAACAATGTATTTTGACATGTGTCAGATTAAAATAAACGAATTTGACTGCTGTAACTATCACATGTGGCAGTGGCACGTGTCATATTTTATTCCCAAATGACACAGCATCGAAAAATACAAATCTTTTGTTAAACAATTTTTTCGATATCTGTTATCTGTCACATTTGATATTTTCTTAAAACGTTTGATTGACAGAATCGTACATAGTTGTCTTTTAATAAGGAATTAATTTACAATATTCTAACATACATTTTGACATATTACAATGAAATTACAGTGATATATCTATCATGAAATATACATAATTATTTATTTCTTTTGACATATGTTAATGGTACTTGTAACTGATTGACTTTTGGTTACATTGGGTTTGTCGTCCTACCAACTTTCGGTTAGTTTCACTTAGTCTCAACTTATTTTAGTAATTTGAACCTGTTCCGA
>MU185892.1:2093-25975 GCA_016904865.1 Pissodes strobi | reverse complement strand
AAACAATTTCAACCTTGCAGTCCGGTTCTCCTTGCCAATACATACGTTAACTAGGTAACCTATGATATCCCGATAACAACAAGATCCCACCATAACTCTTATTTCATCAACTGACATGTTCAAGCTGCGGTTGCCTCCTTGTGCAGCATAGAAATTAGTCTGCACAGCAATATGTTCAACTAACTTATTGCTATAAATACGCATCTATAGGCCACTGGACGGTGTTTTTGAGAAAGTCATCAACATTGGGACCATACTGATTACTCAAAGGGGGTAACCCATAGTTGTTGGTGTTTCTTCGAGTCCAAGTGGACGTGGCAGGCTTTATTTTTGCGAATCTTTGCCGTTTTTGGCTTGGCTGACTGTATGAAGTAGATGGCTGCAAAACCATTTCATCTTGAACCTTACACTCGTCCTCTGACTGACTCTCTTCTGTATCAGAATTCTCTAGTTGTACCAATGCCTGAGCTCTTAGAATCCTTTGGGGAAGGTGCGCCTCACTCCCCTCGAGCTCGTCATCCAAGAGGTCAGATTCAGGTTCAGGTTTAAACCTCTGGGGGTTCAGAGGGTGGATGAATCGCAACTAGAGGTTTGTTTCGCAGCCCTAAAAAAGAAAAATACATATATACAAGTGCCCAGTCGCAATACAAGATGCCATTCAACTTTTGAAATGAATCGAACAACAAATTTGAACAACGCAATATCAGAATATTGCTTGTTGTGAAATCTTATCTTTCCGAGCATTTTCGAACGAACACTAATACGAAAATTCAATTGTTTTCATAAGTTAATTACATTTTTTTGTTGGGAATGATTACCCTACTGGTGATCAGGACCCTAAAAAACGGTTGCTTTGGAATTTTCGAAAAACATTAGAACGGAGAGGTGAAGTGAATCATGAAAATCATGTTTCATGGATTGTGATGGTGGTCAGAAGATCAGTTCCGGTTGTTCTTTTTTACCTCTCTATCGGTAATGAGAATAAGCGGAACAAAAAGGTAATATGGATAAGCTGAGTTAATCAGCAGCGGTATTTTTCAGGATTGTTCAAGGCTGTTAGCTGAAATGAGCCCAGAAGGACAAATTGAGTTTTTTGGTAGTACCGAAATTTGCAACAAACAAGCTGTGTATTTAGATTGCTGTGGAGATAGTGATGCTGAAGATGAAATATATTTACACAAATGCAGCCAATGTCATCATGGTAGGAAGGGCACCTTAAGCGGTAAGTTCCTACAAAATCGATCTCCTCAACGCCGAGGAGGAAACATTTCCTTCATCACTTTCTGCTATGATTTTTCCGACTTTGATTCTGGAGTTCATTTGGCAATACTCAAACGAAATAAATTTTTGGAATCCGATCAGTCCGATTTCGGAGATGAAGGCAATGGCACTGTAGTTATCAACTGAAAAAAGCAAAGAAAAATATACGTGCACTAGTCACATGGCTGAAAGAGAGAATCGAAATAAAAATGCTTACCGTAATTTAGGTTTTAAAAGAGTTGCGCTAAACTACTAGAATGCTGACGAGCCTCAAATAATAATAAAAATATAAATGCACGTAGTCCATGTTTAAATTGATAATTTATTAATTAATTATTCATTAAATTTATCAGTAGCGGGCGCTACATGCAGTCGCTTTTACAATCAAATCATAGCCGGAAAGGTTTTGATAAATATGTTAAAACCTAAAATATTTCAGAAGTACTGAACCTAGCAGGCTCAAGGATTTCACTAAACTGTTACGGTTTGAAAATACTCCATTGAATAAAATAAAATCAGGATAAATCTTACTTACCAGAGCTTAGTTCTTAAAATTTAGATTGAATAAAAATATTAAACTGGTTAGTCCAAATGCATTTATTTTCTAGTGATAATTTACATCAAATCACCTTCACTATTTTAACTAATGGTTGATCACTTTTGCCAACTGAGTTTTTCCATTCGACCTTCTGTATTCATAGATCAGCCAAAACTCTGGAAAAGCAAATAAAACAATAATTAGATCACAGAATGTTCTTCTAAATGAATTTCATAGCCTATTCACATATATTGCCAAGCCGTGCATATGTTTACTCGCCTCTTCCTTAATTTTGCTTTGTAAATTAATGTATTGATTATTAATGTATTGAATGCTTAAGTTTCTTGTATTCTTTTTAGTAGGTAGGTAATCGTTATGTTACCCAAAGATCGGAAGTTTACAATTTTAAGTACTAAATTTCTCTTATACAAACTGTAGACTGGTTAATTTCAAATCAAATTTAACTTTTAGACACCATTTTCTTTACAAGTAACTTAATAATACCTTTCTCTATTGCAACTACAATTAAATTTATTAAAATTAATGTGCAGGTCAGTTATCAAGACAATAACAAAGATCTAAATTGTTGAAAATATGAGTGGTAAGGAGTAAAATTGTTGCTACCTGGAAGGTTTGTTGTAAGGTCTTTAGGTTTTTAACAGATACTTTTCACAAATCCTTCTGAAATATCATAGAAAATTGGAAAAAGTAGTAAAATATTCTGATTTAATCTCAAAAATGTATAACAGACAAACAGATATGTCATGTGTCTGTCAAAATTTATTTTCATCAAAGGTATCCCTGGATTTGTTACCAAGAGTTTCGGGACCTTGTTTAAAAAAAAAGAGAACAGAGAATTTGGTATAATTTCGTCAAAAGAAAGCTACTACAGAGCTGTTTTGTGGTTTTCTGGGCATTTCCTGCCGATTTTACTCTAAGGAGTTAATCTTAACTTTCATAACTGGTGGCAAGAAGAGAATGTGTCTTGCACCGTTGTAGCATTGTGCTAATTTTAATATAGTTGATTAAACATCTAAAAACTCCTGATTTTGTCTGTGAGAGGCCACTGATAACTCATTGGTAAGTGTTCTTTTTAACTATTCTTACATCTTTTGGAATGTTTTATATCTATGGCTCTTCTTAAGTATATAATGAAATATTACTTTATTTACCTACCTGAAGTGTTGTCGGAGAACAGCTTTCTTAGTCTCGGTTCTTTTGTAGGCCCTCTTTTTGTATTGGTTACATTCGAAAATTCAAGTAGCTGCCACCTGGATTGTTGCTGCGAGTACCACCTGTACCTGTGACGCCGAGCAACACCGACACCAGCTTCCAGTATCTCAGGTTTGTCTGTGTAGTGTGTTACCTCAGGAATACACCCGTTTAAAGCAGTTCGTAAAAACTATCTTTTTAATGTCGTTCCTCTATGCGGTCTATTTTTAAGCGAGCCCCGTATAAAGTTGATTTCTTGTGACATTCTTGCTAATTGCTGAATAGGTAATTAAATACTCCTGAAAGTTTGACCGAATCACTTCACAGGATTTAACTTAACTATAACATTTCCATTTTTAATTCCTTGCACCTAACCTAACCAACTAAACTTATTAATTTTCGATACTGAATATTACAAATTATAATATCACCAACTCTCGATCTGGGTAACGTAATTTAACAATTTAATTTAACTCGTAATTTAACAGTTTAACTATTGTTCTAGCGAATTTATAATTATCACTTGTGTTCTTAAAAAGGGAAAAACGCATCATAATTTTATAAATTATATGATTATAATGGTTTGTTTACAATGTTTACGTTTTTCCAATAATAAGCCGACGTAAAGAAAAGAAACTGGTTGCCAACTGTCAGTTGTCGCTGGTGAGTGCGTTCGGTAATTGAACCGGAGAGCTTAGGCGTTCTTTTGGGACCACGATATTATTATTATTATCTTTCAAATAATCGAGCTACTTTGTTGGTAATTTTGGTTCTTTCTTTGTTTCTATTAATTAAAGCCGTTAACCAGAACTACTGCTTCAATTGGTGTTTTATTTATTTCTGACCATTTACTTTTCCTGTTTTTTTTTTTTGTTCATTTCATCGTATCCAGGATTTTGCTTTGAGGCCAAAAACAGGTGGCGCTTAGTTTTTGTTTTATTCTTAGTTTACCCACACCACTCTACCACATCTGGTACTGCTAGTCGGAGAGCCAAATAAAATCCTGGATTGTTGGAATAGAGAACACTAGTTGTAGCCACTCTTAGTAATTAGTAATTTTATAAAACATTAACGGGATAACGGCCTGAGTAGAACTCAGTTGAGAAATATTTAGGGGTTTATTAAAATTTTTATAACTTATCGTAATAAAACCTAACCCAAAAGGTGGATACACTACCGAATCTTACACATGTTATAAAGTAGCCTTTATTCTGTCTCCATTGCCATCCTAAAATTTTCCGTTGTTATCGTCGCGTCGCGTCGTTCGAGACGTATTTCTTAAGGTGCGTATCCACCAAAAAATCATTGGAAGCAAACGTTTGTAACTGTTTGCAATTCTATTGTTGACATTCGTACCCATAAAAGCAAAGCGCACACACAAACAACAAATCCCTTTAATGTACCCACACCGCTCAGAACACGACCAAATGATTGCAAACCTTTTGGAATGCGCGTGATATACGCCTCCACCATGCAAATATTGAGTTTGCAAATATTTGCAAACAATCGCAAATATTTTGCGCGCTTGGTGGATACGCACCTTTATGCAAATTATTTTAACATTGAAAATGTTTCTATTATCCTAGTATGGGGAATCAAATCGTGAAAAAGTGCATGTTACGTTTGCCACATGACATCATACGCGTGAGAGACGAGATTGTTTGTTTATGCGGGCGCCTTATCCTTGTTTATGTTATCGAAATAATAAGAACTTTACGATGATGAAGAGAGTTTTGACTGGGTTTTAACCGAATTTTAGCGACTAACCAAAACTAACCAAAATCTTAAAGTTGATTATAATATATCGGAATCAGTTCAAATGACTAAAATGAAATGAAACTATCTGAAACTAGCTGATTGAACGAGTAACCGAAACTAACCAACAGTAACCAGAACGGGCTCAAACATATCGGAACAGGTTACAAATATTAAGATAAGTTAAAACTAACCAAACGAACCGAATTTTGGCGACCAACCAAAACTAACCAAAAACATTAAATTTGATTATAGCACATCGGAACTGGTTCAAATGAGTAAAACAAATTGGCACTAACATAAATTACCTGAAGGTTGATAGAACGACTAACCACAGCTAGCCAAAAAGTATCTAAAATCACCAAAAAGGGCTAAGACGTGTTGGAACAGATTAAAAATATTAAAGTAAGTTGAAACTAACCCAAATTAACATAATTTTGATTACTAACTAAAATTAAATTCAATTGGTATATAACAAAAACATTCAAATTGGTATATAACATATCGGAACCGGTTGAAATGACTAAAATAAATTGAAACTAACTGAAACTAACCGAAAGTTAATTGAACGAGTAACCAAAACTAACCAAAAGTAACTAAGAACACCAAAACGGGCTAAACCGTAGCGGAATAGATTAAAAATAATGTAACCCAAACTAACATGAAATTAACCGAAAGTTGATTGAACGACTAACTAAAACTAAACAAAAGCATCCAAAGGCACCAAAAAGGGCTAAAGCATATCGGAACAGATTTAAAATATTAATGCAAGTTGTAACTAACTTAAATTAATCGAATTTTGGCGATTAACTAAACTTACCAAAAAACATTAAAATTGGTTATAACGTATCGAAACCGGATCAAATAACTAAAATAAATTAAACTAGCCAAAAGATAATTGAATGGCTATAGCCAAAACTAATCAAAAGTGACCAAAAGCACCAAAACAGGCTAGAATGTATCGGAATAGATTACAAAAATTAAAGTAAGTTAAAACTATGCAAAGCGAACCGGATTTTGGCGACGAACCAAAACAAACCATAAACAGTAAATTTGATTATAACGTATCGGAGTCGGTTCAAATGAATAAAATAATTTGGAACTAACTGAAACTAACCGAAAGTTGATTGAACGACTACGAAAACTATATATCCGCACCGTTTTTTAATTTTTGTATTTTTATTTTATTTTTTTTAAATTATATTATTATTTGACTTAGTTATTAATTATGATAATATTTAATGTTAATCTTAAAAATGCATTTTTTTAACTAGATAAATTATAATCACTCGTGTTTGTATTTTTACTTTTTAAACTCTGCCTTTAAGTACTATTTGAATTAAAACACAAATCACATTTTTGCTTTTTAATTCATCATTTTCAAATCTTTGTAAAGGACTGTGAATTTTTCTGCTCGAAAACGGCCTGGAGTGAAATTTTAATTTTGGCACGTTCTTAGGCAATACTACTTGGGTGCAGTAGACGGTAATTTGTTTTTGGCGATGCGATTTTCTAGTTTCGAGTTATTACGTTGCAAGTGCGATTTTTCAAAATTTCGCTATGATGGCTGATAACTGTCGAAAAAAAATAAACAATTTTTATGATATTTTCTGAATACCTTCTTTTTGACGCTTTCCGAACCCTATTCATATTGGCGTCGTTCTAACGTCTAAAATGTCTCGACGATCGGAAATTTGATACAGAATTTAGACGAACTCTCTAAATGATTCTCTGTTTTGAAAATGTCATGAAAATGAACTTTTTCGAGAAAATGTAAAACAGCAGTTTATTTCCTCTAAAATATTTTTATATAGTAGAACCGAGCACTTGATGATGCCTTTATACAGGATGAGCTAGTTGAATTTTAAATTTCCGCCATTTTGACTTTTGTCATTAATATTTCATTATTTCTGGTAATGAAATATTCATAACAAAACTCAAAATGGCGGAAATTTAAAATTCAACCAGCTCATCCTCTATAAAGGCCAGCTGGAGCAAGTGGACTTTCGTATATTAAACAGGGGGTGATGCGTACATCATACTAAAAAATCGCATCGGTTCGATTAAAAATGCCGAATTGATGTTCTTTCAATTTTCCATATTAAAAATCTATTTTGAGCCTACGTGGAAGCCAACGCATAGCTATTTTCCAAAAATCAATCTCATATTCGTAATGATGCATATCTCTGTAATAAAAAAGTCAATGACAATTTTCCGTAAAAGATTGGAATACACGAGAAAATCGAGACATGGATACCTCCTAGGCTACTTTGAAAACACTGACACCATTAAAAGTGTCCTAATAATTGTTTTTTTTTTTTTCAAATAGTTTTTTGTAGCCCCAAAAATCTATCGCGAGATAGTTAAAGATAGAAAATCGCGGTCTTCATCAGTCGATTGCCAACGAAAAGTAGTTTATAAAAGTTGGGAAAAAAATTATACTGAAAAATTAGCAGGGTTGGTAAGCTTTTGACAGATGTCACTTTCCATTTAAATATGACATACCCCAAATATCACACTGGATGTGTCAAAATTATGTACGGTATTATTAACAGCTTTCAAAAGTGACCAGTGAGGCAGAAAAGATTATGCTCAATTAAATCGATCAGTGAGCTACATGCAGCCGATTTTATTAATCAAATCATAGCAGGAAGGGCATTTATAAATGTCTTTAAAATTTATAAAATTAAAATAGCACTCACTGTACAGGGTGGCTCGAATTCGTGTCTATGTATGGGGAACTCGAAAACCGTAAGAGATACAGTGTCGGTTAAATTAAGGCAAAATTGCGCATTTAGATGCCTAGCAATATGCCGTTTAGAATGTTTTAAAATTCCGAGTATTTCCGGAGATATCCGGAAAAAACCGAAATTTTGAAAATTCGTTTTATTTTTTTCCTGGGCTTATTTAAAAACGGATTTCAAATTGAATTGCACTTTTGCATTGCCACTTTTTTCGCTCTATCTAATGATGGTATCCAGTTTGAAATCCGACGTTTCGTCTTCAAGGGATCATCATCACCTTTCTTGTTTTAAATACGAACTTTAATTTTTTTTATCGTTTTTCAGATGGTATTGGCGTTATTAATATGACTGTGTTTTTATATTTTTTTATTTTTTTTAATTTATTTTTATTTTTGTTATTATTTTTTTAATTATATATTTTGCTTTGGCGTAATTTTAAATAATTTAAGGTAGGTACTTTTGAAATTTTTATATTCTATAAAAATATTTTATTTTGTTTTTTGTATTAAGTGGAAAATTGGAGCGTATTAAAAATAAAAAATAGTAAAATTATTTCTTACGAGAATAGGGCCATGAACTATTCCTCAAACAAGTTGCTTACTGCAAAGATAAAATATTCCCAACTTTTAACCAATTAAAAAATTTATTTAATAGGGAACATCAACAATTTATAATCATACTACGTGATACTATAGGAACTTTGATGGAAAAACACCTATTGGAATTTTGCTTATAATTAAAATGCACTAAGCAACTTGTTTGAGTAATAGTTCATGGCCATATTCTCGTAAAAAATAATATTACTATTTTTAATTTTTAATACGGGCTCCAATTTTCCAAAAACAAATAAAATATTTTTATAGAATATGAAAATTTCAAAAGTACCTACCTTAAATTATTTAAAATCACACAAAAGCAAAATATATAAAATTAAAATAATAAAAAAAAATAAAAATTAAAAAAAAAACACATATTCATATTAATAACGCCAATACCATCTGAAAAACGATAAAAAAAATTAAAGTTCATATTTAAAGAAAGAAAGTTGATGATGATCCCTTGCAGACGAAACGTCGGATTGCAGACTGGATATCATCATTGGATAGAGCGGAAAAAGTGGCAATGCAAAAGTGCAATTAGATTTGAAATCCGTTTTTAAATAAGCATAGGAAAAAAATAAAACGTTTTTTCAAAATTTCGGTTTTTTCCGGATATCTCCGTAAATACTCGGAATTTTAAAACTTTCTAAACGGCATCTTGTTAGGCACTTAAATGCGCAATTTTGCCTTAATTTGACCGACACTGTATCTCTTACGGTTTTCGAGTTCCCCATACATAGACACGAATTCGAGCCACCCTGTACAATACTGTACATACTGATCTAGGCTCAAAGATTATACGAACTCTAGGTATTCGTTGGACAGACCACTGAATCTGACAGTGGCTCGTGATGGACCAGCATCCATTTTTAAAGACGTCAAATATGTTCACTGAAAATCTATCATTTCTACGTGCAACTTGCGAAAAACTCCAAGCAAACAAAAAAACGATTCTATTATGACGTGTGAGTCTGAAATATATTTTTTCTATTTTGGTATCATAAAGAAGTCTTTTCGATACGCAAAGTAGTGTCGAAAAGAAGCTCTTTTCGACACTACTTTTGTTGGCTGATTACTATGATATTAACAAAATTGTTCAATGCCAAGGCTCACTAGCAAAAATTTCAAGACCGTTTTGAATGGGATTCCTAATAATACAGACGTCAAAAGTGACAAGATGGACGTCCAACTTTTGATCGCGACTTGAATAAATTAATGTTTTTCATTAAAAAAACGTGCAAAATAGAAAAAATAGTATAAAATACACGTTTTAAAAGACATTTAGCGCACTCGCACGTTAGGAAACTCCCCGCAAGCGGGTCGTTTCCTAATTTCGTGCTCGTGCGAAAAAATATGGTCTTTTAAAACTAGTATCTTAATATACTATTGGATGGAACGAAAACGCAACTCAGGCTCTTACTTTTAGGTCTAATTCGCAAAAGTGTAAACTTATTATAAATTAAAATTTAGTACCTGTGACATGCGTGAATAAACACAGATGAACTTAGAAGCCCAGAAAAGAAAATTTCGAATATATTTCTAAAAAAAAAAAAAACAAAGGAAAATTAAAGCTTCATTGGCGTTTAAAATTTTTTACTTAGAGAAATGAAAGAATGCGTCTACCGACTTGAACCTGTTCTCATTACAGCAATGCGACAAGGGTATTTATATCAACACAATTAATCTAGCTCTAAATTTATTATGTAGCACGCCTATTAGGGCCGGTTGCACAATTGGAGCTCAGGCAAAGATAAACTACACACAATAGTTCATTGAATATGGAAGGTTATACAATAATGGTTCAGAGATAAAATTAGTTCGACTTAAACCGTCCGTTTCGTTGTTTTATGAGTAACAAAGCTAGGTTATGAGATTCTGACCTAAAAAAAGTTTGCAAAATAGTCTTCCAATATAGTTGTATCCACAATACTGAAACACAGTTTACACACTCGACACAACAGATTAGGTGCTGTCCTATATCAGTTCCATAATATAATTGCGTCGAAATATTTATGATTTTAAAATGTTGGCTATACCAATTTAACAAAATTGAAAATAATTAGCTACAGTTGAAAATGGCCCCGTATTCACAAAATAGACGAAACTTTAAATACATTCAGTTAGCAGAGTAATAAAACATAAATTTTCGAACTGATATATTGTAGGTACCTCACAATATAATAAAATGTTATAAATAGTAATAATTTTTACTACACCTGCAATATAATTCTTACTGATTATTACTACTGTAAAGTGTATCTTAACCTCATTGTTATATATTTGAAAGGTATACACGGTGACCTGTGTAATAATGTCACTAGCATTATTTTGCTCAGAAATCCTGTTTATTTTATCAAGAGCAGGTAGGTCTACCTTGTATTCAATATATTTATGGCGTTTGCCATTCTTGTTCAAGTTAGGCACCCGTGATTAACAAAAGATACAGGGTCAGTGCAAATTATGCTATATTAAATAAAGTAATTGAAGGGTTGGGTACAATAACCAGGCAGCGCCATTTTTAACAATTCGTGGGAAATCCAAGAGAACTTTCCAGGAATTTGAAAAATGTCTTGTTGCGGTTTATATTTTTTTCTACATCAAAAGCATGCATGAATGGGTCATTTAAATATAAAAGAATGCAGGTGCCTCTTTTTTTGCCTAAAATAAAAAGAATCAAAATTGTATAATTTTTAGTAGGTTATGTTGTTCAAAAACCCAAACTCTCCCAAACTAATTCTTGCACGAAACGCCTGATTTTTTCTACGTGTATTTAGGAAAAAGTCTAGATTCCTAAAAAAGTTGAGCTGCCTGGTTATGGTACATAACCCTTCAACTAGTCGAAGAGATGCTGACCCACATTGCGTGACATGTAGCATCACAGGAGAGAGTAAAGATTTAATTGGGAACAGCCAAGTGGCTATGTGAGTTAGGAAGTAGCCACCAACTACTACTAGTGAAATCTAGTTTCGTGTGACCCTGTGAAAATGACAAGCAAGAAGGCTCTATCATTGCTCATTTTACTTACTATACCTTACCTTATCTTTTTCGAAATTACCGTTAAATTATTTTTAATCGTTTATTATCTCTTATCGTATCTATTACCGTTGCGTACTGCTTTATTAATTAATATCGACTCCCTTCATTTCCGTATATAATGTTGTCTTGGTTAGCAAATGTCTTGCTAACACTATAGTAATTATCTGATTTACTTTTTTGTATTACATATACTTGCTTAAATGATACGTGATTTGCTGTAGGCCTTATGGCAGTAGACCGACTCACATAACTACCACTTCAGGTTTTTTCCACAAGCAGATTAGCGAATTGAGCTCACTTCGGTTTCCCGTGTAGATCACTATTGAGTACATATTTTCTTCACAGGTCAATTTATTTGATGCGATGAGATTAATCTATAATTGTTTTTATTTAGGGGATTAATCATTATTTAAGTTGTTTTACTTAAAGCATTCTGTGACTATCTGTTACTTAGTGAGAACTTTAAAATTCAGATTTTAGTTAGGAATATTGAAAAAAGAACTAGGCAATATTAATGATTTAGAACTTAAGACTAAGGGTTAATGATCTTATAACTTAAGTGACACTTATTTTTAAGAATTTTTTTATTATTTTAAGTGCGATACCATAATTTCGATTGGGTTTGTGATCTAATTAATTTTCCATTCTGTACGTTATATCTAAGAATAAACATATTCTTTATTTATAAATATATAATATGTAAATAAATGGCTTAATTAAAATTTTTGGTTTTTATTTTTGTATGCTGAAGTCAAGATCAAGTGCAATTCCTTTTCATGTTTCTCAATAGTCTTAGATAGGTTATCAAATCTGCTTAACGATCAACACCTATAAATATTAACACCGCTGAGTGACTCAGGCATATGGACCGATTGTTAAGCAATTGACTAATCGTGTTACAACATACCTTCTATGTAAAAAATAAAATTATTAATTATATGTAGTTATAATTTGGTATTTTTGTTAAGCTAGTAGTACTTAATAGTGACCTGAATAAGTACCACAAAAAACTTAAATAACACTTCCACAAATATTACCGCAATATACGTGTGGAATTTTTCGTAAATTTATTACTAGATGGAAGAGTTAGGCAGCCAATTAGTGATACTTGAGTAAAATCCAAATAACGATGGTTTTCGGATTCTATAATCTTTATACTCCCAATGATATTAAGTTCTTAGGCTAAAGTTTATTAATCGAAATTTTGTTTGGAAGTGCTATTCGTGTCGTCTGTAATCACGTAATTTTAATTTTAAATATGATCCATTATCAGTATTTGGTGATTGTTGATAAGATTTTGCAAGAATAATTGCAGAATTGGAATAAAAATAGTTATTTCCATTATAAGAAATGTGAGCAGAATCTACCAGCCGAGAACTAATTGTGCGCCTAAGCACTAGCGAGGGATAGCAAACAGTAGTAGAGTTCTACATCCGGAATCCACTTCTGGGTATTTATTCGAGTTAAGAATGCTTTTGAAAGTTAAAATAAATAACACATTTTCTCACTTTTTAGTAAAACTTTTGTTGATTAGATTTTTACTTGAATGTTTACATGTCATTATATGATTTCTGTCAGTGTCAAAAGTTAAATTCTATTTTACCATACTTCCTGAATTCGTAACAGGTATATGGAAATTATCCATGAAGCTTCAAGAGTTGTTTGTTCGTCCTTATTACTCCAGAAATGAAAACAGGGTTATCAAGCTGGTTCCGAGTGCCTTAAGGAGTATACGTCAGATAAAAACTGATATAGAAGTTTCCAAAACAGTTTTGTTAGCGCATTTCCATTAAAAGGCAATGGTTTAAAAGCTCAGCGGGTACTCGTTCTTAAAAACAATTCTTATTGTTGCAGAAAATGTGATCTAAGGCATGCCAAAAAAACTGACTGAAGAAGTGACTGACATCACTTTGCGTTCTAAACACGCGAGAGTTACCATCTGAGCCAGGCGTTCACATTCCAACTTTTCTCGAAAGGTGTCAAACAAGCGCGTGAAGTGAAAAAATCGTAAACAACGATGACGGGCGGTGTTGGAGAAAGCCAATCAGGAGGCGGTATTTAGCTCGGGGTCTGTAACGCAGAGGCTTCCTAAGTACGCTTCCGGCGGCAGTTTGGTCTAAAACAGATACGTATTAACCCCGAATTCAACACGTCGCGTCGCGTCGTCACTTGGGAATGATCTACGGACGCAAACTTCACTAATCGCCAAAATACGCCTCTTGACTGATAAATATCCTTGGTCAGCAAACTGACGAGCAGCATCTATATTAAACACGCCTAAATTAAGTCCCGAGAAACAAAAAATGTTTTTTTAAAGCCCTCCCTGAGCAAATTGCGTACGACCCCTCTTAAGGATATCATAAATAATAACTCGCGACCGTGATCCCGATGTGCTCAAAAGACAATTTAATTGGGATCCTTATTAAATTCGAATGGAATACGGTTTCGCGGAACTCTTAAGTCCTCGAATTGCGTTTGGCAAATCTCACGTGCGGAGCGAAAATCCCTAAAATCCAGAACACAAATACGTGTTAGATATTAGTTAAAATACTTTAAATTACTAGCTAGTGAGAGGAAAAATCCAAATAGAACTTGTAATACTAAAAATACAGTATTAGAGACTGTAAACTGGGGGAACTTTTAAAAATATGACTAGATGTATGGATTTAACACAAGATATTTCGATTATACAGATTGTCTCAATTTCTTGAATTAGAAACTATTCGAATTACTGCTTTTTTTATAGAGCTTGAGCAAGATTAGGAGATAGGATTACGTTAAGGATATAGGTGTCTGTGAAATGCAACTACTGGTACTGGCCACTACTCTTTGACAATCCTGCTACGCCCTCTTTGTTCTTAATAAAAACTGTTTTTAAGAATTCAAGTTAAAGAATATATATTTGTGCACTGACATAAGACAAAGACGAAAAACCCAAACTGTTCAGCCCTTCTCCGTGAGAAAGTATCCAAAGTTTTGTTTTAATTTAACTGCATTTTATGGTTCTCAAATGAGGATCAGACTTGCAATACGAGTTTTGTCCAAAATTGAAAAAATTGCCCCAACCGCGAATGTTTTCTGCAAAACGTATTAAATTGGGAATAAAAGAAAATGGATTTAGGAAATAGCTGAAAATGCAATTTTCAACACATTATGTTTAAAATTTAGCTTAGGTATGTAATGTTTTCTGAAAATTAAAAACTTGAAGCCCAAACGCGTTTTGAATACCCAGGTGCGTTTTTGTTTGGATCAATAGTGGACAACAAACATATATAAAGTGAAACTGATAACAAAATATATTATAATTTTATTTAATATTCTGTCATAGACAAAGTAATGTATTTTTCATTACAAGCTTAAAGGAATGTAATATAAAACATATCTTAAGGCGGCCACAAACTGGCGTATATGTGTGTCATACTTGTATGTCAAACATGTATGACATAATATGTATGCCGCGCGCCGTTGTCCCCAAACGAGGCTTCTTGGGTGTCAAACATGTAGTTGAATTGTACACGATGAGTGGTGCAGACGAGTTCATATTGTTATCAGTGGCGTATGCATACATGTTAAAAAAAAGGGAAATAAATGAAAGAAACAGAATTAGTGGAATGGCTTGTGAAGCGACAACAGTTTACACATATACATTTACTTGAAGAATTGCGCTTAGAACCTGATGATTGGAAAAACTATCTAAGGATGGATGAAGACAGTTATCTTATGCTGCTTAAGTTAGCAACCCCGGTAACTGGGAAGGAGGTTACAATACTGAGGCCTGCTGTATCACCTCACGAACGCTTGACAGCCACTCTTCGCTACTTAGCCACTGGAAGGAATTACGAAGATTTGAAGTTTTCTACACTCACTTCTCTTTAGTCGTTGGGCAAAATAATTCCGGAAGCCTGCAAGCTATATTTCAAGTATTAAAGAATGACTATATGAAGATAAGAAAACAATGAGGCAAAAAAAGTCAGGGAATTGTTTATGAATTACTTTAATAATGAAGGTGCAGTAGAATGGCGACAAAGAATGGTACATTGATTATTATTAACTATACCCAAGAATATTTTTAAATGTAATAAAATTGAAAAATATAACTGAATTTTCCTTCATCGTTATTTTCTTGTTCACTCTTCTCCTGGCTTTCCTGCAATGTTGCTGACTAATGTTGGAGGAATTTCTTGATCTTTGCAAAATAACAATAAATCGTAACACCACAAATGCGTCACGTATATTTCATCCGTTCCTGCACCTGATCGTTTAGATTCTTCCATTTTTTTCATTTCTCGTCGAAAACTCCCACAAATCCTATTTATTTTAGCTTTAACGGTCTTTTTTTGTTGCAGTTGGTTCAATCTCTTGCATTTTTTTAAGTAACGTTTCATAGGCTGCATCTTTTTTACTTCTATTCATGTAATCTTTACATTTCGTTTTCCACAGATAGGGATAGCATTTATAAAGTTCGATGAATTCTATCATAAATTCATTTGTAAAACTTCTTAAATCGAACATTTTAGAACACGACACTGAATTAACCAATTATATTAAGAACGAGTGAAGTTTGTCCACACACCGACGTACATGTATGCACGTTAATGTATGCGCGTTGATGAATTCAAGTTTAAACAGAAAACTTGTGCGACGCACATGTACGATACTTTTTGCCCACACACCAGCGAATATCAACGCACAAGCATGTATGACATACATGTATGGCACGCATATACCCCAGTCTGTGGCCGCCTTTATACTCGACTAACATAATTCAAATTTTTTGTATTAAAGAAACATTACTTCTAAACATTAAATAAAGTTAATATTTCACAATATCAACAAGTTCCAATTTTGTTTAAAAACATAAAAACGAATAACTTATAATTTAATACCCTAGTATTCATCTTGACAATGACACTATTTCCTTAGGTCTTCTTTGTTTACGTCTTTACATAACTTTCTTTCTTTCTTCTTATAAAAAGCTAAAGTTTACGGTATCTGTTTTTTCTTCTCCTTTCTGTTAAATTTATTTTCCTTTCTGCTGCCACGACAACTGTCGCTCACAACATGTTCACTTTACTTTTTTAAATAATGTTTATTTAACTTACCCTTTCACTTCGACTTTATTTCAAATATTTTTAAATCCTATTGCTTGCTGTCACAACCGTAAAAGAGTGTTCTTGTGACCAATTAATAAAGGCCAAATTCGCATGCGCTGCGCGCTGATGAATTTCTCCTCATAACCTTCGAACGTTTCATGACGTAGGCGTGTTTGCGGCTTCTGCCCAATATTTATGGTGTTTTAGTGCATAAATCAAATAAATAATAGACATCCGACTGATAATATAGCTGGGTAAGTGTTTCAACGGCAGGATATTTGTCCCTGTAGTATTTTTCGGTAGGTTGAATATGTCCCTGTAGTACTTACTGGTGTATTTCCTTTAAGAAACGATATTTGAAAAAACGTGAGTTGGAACAAATAGTTCAAAACCTTTCTGATGTCGAGCCCATTGAAGACCCCTTCCAAGATAGTGGATCTGAATACAAATATTCATAACTAGACTCTAGCGATTCGAAGTGAAATTCCACAAGAACCCGGATTTTGGCGAAACAAAAAGCTGGTGGTCCCAGAATGGGCAGTAAAGTTGAGAGCGATTCTAGCAGTACATGTGACTCTGATTGATACAGATAACGGAGGAAACATGCAAAGTGTGAGTGCCATGCCGAATTTAGCTAGGTGGGACGAAGTGGAGGAAAATTTTTCACCTCTGATGAAAATACCATCTGACAAGCCTATACTGACATTTTGCCTGATGTGAGTAGAGATTCATCAGAGGTAGACATTTTTTTAAGCTTATTCCGATCAGTGTGTTTCTATATATTTCTCAATGCATAAATGAACTCTTAGGTGTATTGGAGGAAGCTACAAAAGGAAAACAGAAAAATAAAACTGATTTACATGAAATTATTATAGTACCAGGTGGTCATCTTACTGTGACATATAATAAGGTGCCTGGCATCCACCATTATTGGTCGCCAGTAAAATCCTTAGGCAATGAGGCCATAAAACTTGCCATATCTAGAGACAGGTTTCAACTTTTAGCTAGCAAACTCTACTTTAATTTGCCAAGAATACCAGAAAGGTGCAGCAAAATCTATTATATAGGAGACATAGTTACCTGGCTCAAGAAGACCTATGCCAATGCGAGATCAGAAAGTGTCCACCAGTCGATAGATGAACCAAGGGCCAAATTCAAAGGCATATCGTGCCTAAAAGAATATCTACCACTTAAGCCGATCAAAAAAGGAGTAAAGCTTTGGGACCGCTGTGATCCATCATCGGGTTATGTGTACCTTTTCCTTCAAGTGCCAATCAATCACAACATTTATTTCAAAGATTTACATTATACGTGGCCTGTGTGTAAATATAGATCGCGCTTTGTGTGGCTAGCGCCGCTTTACACGCTTACAAAGCGTGCTTTGTAGGGGCGCACTCATCACTCGCGCCTAGTGCTCCTCGCCTATCTAAACTTATACACTATGTGCCGCCCAAAATTACTGCCATATGCTTCTATGGGATTCATTCCCTTCAAGCCTGATACCAGTGCTCATTGCCAATGGATACAGTTATGCCTGCTTGTTTTCCGAGACTAGATAAGTTTAGGTAAGAAACAGAGGAAAATACAACAGAAAAAACCTCTTTTACGTTTCTTTGGTTTCAGCTGGGGGCAGGTTGTGCCCTATTGTGAGGGTTGTGCAGTTGGGGATTGCGTATTAGGCGTCGCCCATCCAATCAGAGACAGAGATTAAACGAGCTTCGCCAAGATCACTTTCCAGCGGAACTGCAAGGCGGCTGGTCAGTGTGTCTGTGGCTTGTCTTGTCTTTAGTAAGGGTCTCATCTTCGCCACCTCGTGTTCATTGCATACCCACACTTTTGCTAATGCAAGAAGTATGGGTGCATATTTGTACTATGTACCCGTACTTTTGACGGATCACGACCCCCTACTTGGTTTAATTTTCGTTTGCGTTCCCACACTTTGTGTTGTGTAGGAAATATGGGGACGTGTTAGTTGTTCAAGATTTAATGCTCTGGTTCGGGCGGTCTTGGGTCCTGGTAAAACAGAGATGTCAATCTATGTATGGGCCCATGTTTTGGTTTTCTCTGTGGGTCATAACGTTTATTTGTTATGTCGGCTGTCAAGGGCGAGCCGCGTATACCAGTATCGTAGAACTTGCAGGACATTTTGTCTGTTATTCTTCGACGGTATCGAGATTTGCCCAAGAGTGCAAATCCACGATCCTAGTATAACGGCTCGCACAGAAAGCCGCTCTCAGGTAGCGATTTTGTATTATTTGTAATGCTTTTTTATAGGTATTTGCCACAGAGCACCATACAGGGGCCCCATACAATAGTGTCGGCCTAATAATGGCTCTATATATGTGCACTTTATTACCAGGACTCAAAAACGATCTTGGCCTAATTAACATGTTTAGGCTTTTATGCACTATTGCATTTTTTCTTCGTATGTCCGTTATTTGTCCAGTCAAGTTTAGTCGTTTGTCTAGTACTATGCCCAGGTATTTAACCTTGTCTTTCACGTCAACGTTAATACCATGTATTGTAAGTGGCGTAATGTCAATGTTTGTTCTCTTCTTTGTTAGTATCGTACGTTCCGTCTTGGGTACGTTTAAGTTAATTTTTCACCTCTCGTAGTACGGGAGGAAGATGTTTAGGTGGTCTAGTAGGTTCAGTTTAGCCGCCTGTGCGATGCGGGATTGCGAATACACTGCCGTGTGGTTAGCATAGAGCATTAGGGAAGTGTTTTGACAGGAGGGGATATCTGCTATATAATAATTAAATAGCTGGGGGGACAAGACAGTGCCCTGCGGGACGCCAGCTTTTAAGGGTCTTACAGATGAACTTGCTCTGTTTATGCGTACTGAGAGGGTGCGCCCGGCCAGGTATGACTGGGTCAGCGCTGTTAGATGCAGCGGAAAGTTCCGCATGCATCTTAAACAGTAAGCCGTCATGCCACACCCTGTCAAACGCCCTCTCAATGTCCAGGAAAAGAAGTGCAGTGCTTTGGCCTCGGTTAAAGCCCTGCACGGTATCGTATGCGATTTTCGCCGCAGACATGAGCGTGTTATGTCCGGCTCTGAAGCCGAACTGCTCATTGGGCAGTACACCTCGGCTGCACCACTTATCCTGGACAAGAGTAGCTTTTCCGCCACCTTTGCCATGGTGGGGAGCAGCGAAATCGGTCTATAAGAACCGGTTAGCCTCGGATCTTTGCCTGGCTTGTGGATCACAATGATATCGGCATGTTTCCAAGAGGATGGGAAATGCTGTAGGCGAATGATGGCGTTTACAATGTGCATGAAATATATCAAAGATTTGTTCGGAAGATTCCGAAGTATCAGGTATGGCAAGGTATCGTTACCAGGAGCTTTATTTTGCGGTAATTGCTTAAGGGTAGTTCTGATTTCCCCCGGGGTGACAAGCAACTTTGCCATCACCGCCGGCGGAATCGGATATTTCCGCGCTTTGATTTGAGAAGCAGTGCTAGCAATATGTGCGTGCTCAGGGATTGAGTCAGGCGCCTCGCCGTGGAGCCCCTCCAAGAAGTCAGCGACGGCCTCTGCTTTGCCTTGGTCACTTATGACATCTGTATCGTTGTGCCGGATAGCCGGAATGGCTGCAGAGGGTCCTCTGACCTTCCTGGCCAAGCTCCACAGAGAGCCGTCTTGCACGTTCAGGGAATTTACATATTGCATCCACTTATCGGTTCTGTATTCACTAATTTGAATTTTAATGTTGTTAGTAAGCTCGTTTACGCGTACCTGGTCAATTCTGGCGTGATGCCTTTGCCATCTACGCCTTATGGCGTTTCGTTCCCTGATTTGGGTAAGGATGTTTTTCGGGAGAGAGTCTGTCGGGCGCTCTTTCCTGACAGAGTGAGCTAGTGTATTTCGGATACGCTGGATGTTTGTGGTGAATGACTGGTCTTGGGCCTCTAGTTCCTGGACGCTGTCTATTTGCTCCGGGATCGTCGTTGCCTCATTAAGCCTCCGCCTGAACTCCCCCCAATCGAGATTCCTGTATGAGATTTTCATCTCACAGGTCTGTGGCCGCCTTGGTTCAAGGCTAATCACGATCGGGAGGTGATCAGAATTCAGCTCATTTAGCGCCTTGAGCGGCGGAACGTCGGCGATTCCCTTCGTAATAGCAACGTCCAGGTAGGAGGGGGTAGCTGCCCAAGCAGGGTGGAAAGTTGGAATTTCGGAGCGGTGAAATAGGAGATCTGGGTTATTTTCAATTGCTTGGTACATCATTCGGCCCCTGGCGTTTGTTGATCCGGCGCCCCACACTACGTGCCTAGCGTTCAGATCACCAATCAACAGGGACCTATTGTTGTCCGGTAGAAAAGCCAAGAAGTCATCACGGGTAAAGGGAACGTGCGGAGGGACGTAGGCTTCCGTGATACGCAGACCGTTCTCGGTCTCGATACAGACGTGTTCTGCTGCCGAGCGAATGTGGTGGACCCTTTTAAAGGGGACCGACCTACTTACCAAGCAAGCCACGCCTCCTCCGCGCTGATTGGGCCATCAGATCTCTCAATCTGATAACCCCGAATCTTCAAAACCATCCATGGGTCAATGCGGGTTTCCAATAAAAAAATAACCGAGAAAGGATTATCATGCACAAATTATTTAAACTCGCCCAATTTGTGTCTGATTGAGTTGCAATTCCAACTGCACACTTCAAACATGAGAAAAACATTTTATATGTTGTATTTTCCTATTTCTTCTGTGAAAAATCTCACAGTTGCTTGTACGATGGCGATTTTATCGCCGTTACATGATTTTATCATCGAGAGAAACTCGTCTAAAGCGAAAAATAGCTCGCTTATGTTTACAAGCGAATTTATTTCATTGATGGTATTCGATAATTTATGGAAATCAGAATTAAAATTACTATTTAAGTTTAAATTTAGATTCGAGTTTGAGTTGGCATTTAAATTCATAGGCGGATTTGCAGCAATATTGATTGCACTTACATTTGTGTTATTTTGCTGCATATTGCGGTTTTGGGGATGTTTTCTTCCGAGGGTATCTGGGAAATGTTCCTCGTAGGGCTTCCTTCTGGGCTGTTCTTCTTCCCGTAATTGATGTTGGCCCTTGCTCGGGCCCTGACCTCTTCGCTGGCCAGCTCGTTCAGAGTTTTGGCTATTATGCCACGCCGGTTTAGCTGGGGGTGGTGCAGGCACGTATGTTTGTTTTTGCTTAGGGGATGCTAGTAAGCTAAGTTTATAGTTATACACTGGGCACTCGGTGCTTATAGAGCGGTGCCCTCCACCGCAGTTTACGCACTTTACTTCATTTGCCGTGCAATCAATGATTTCATGCGGGCCTGCACACTTAGAGCACTTTATGTTTCTTCGGCAGTATGTTGCTGCATGTCCGAGTCCTTGGCAACGCTTACATTGCATAATAGGCTTTTCGGAGAGCCTATTCTCCCAAGTGACTCTCACATCCAGGATTAGACGGCACTCTTGGTTTAGCCATTTAAGGGTGTACCCTGTATCGAGCACTACGAGGTATAAGGGTACTCTCGTGCGCTTCATTAGATAAATGATCTAGGCTTCTCTTCAAGAATGCCCAGTTTTTTTCTCGCTCACAATATACTATTACTGTATTTTTCGTATATTTGAGCGCATACTTAGTTATCTGGTGTTTTTTAAGGTCTTCTTGCAGTGCCTTATGATTGTGAAATTTACATTGTATCACAATGGGCGGGGGTGGCTTAACTTTAATTTGTCTTATCGGTGGTGATTTATGTAGTACGTGAGCCTTGCGCTTCGCAGATCTCTTCTCCGTGACTCTTCGGGACTTGTTAGTATTGCTTAACCTGCTCGATGACGCACGCCTCACTCGCTGCGTCGTCTTCCAGGTCTGACAGGGGTGTAAATTTGTTTTTCTACAGCCGCGCGCAAAATATCTAATTACTAAATTGAAATGAAATCGCAAAATCGACGAATGCCGTGGATCCTTATTTTGCGCTCTAGCGCGAACATGGAAAAGAAAAATCTCACTTTTTCCGTCGAGTGTGCTATGAATGGTCATGGAAACCGAAGATAAATAAATGACAGTCGTGCGTTTGTTACAGTTTGTTGCTGGCAATCTTGTTCTAAATATGCCCGAATATAATCTGTCAAAACTGACAGTCATTTGTAAATTTCAGGATAAGTATAGAGAAAAATGTGGATTTAATTTTTAAAAATGGGGCTGTAGAAAAAGTTCTGTGTGTTTTTCGAGCGCAAAGTAAGATTGCCGTTTTCGAAAGATTACTGCGCTCCGCTACGCGTCGCGCAGTAACATTCTTTCTCAAGCGGCAATCCGTTACTTTGCGCTCTAAATACACAAATAACTATTTTAGTCGGGACGGCTATTTGCCCTCCGACGTCTATCTGTACTGCCCTTACATGGCTCTTGAACGCAAGGGTTTTTAAGGGCACTTTAAATGGGGTGTCATTCGGGTCAGGTATCAGGAGCACAGGAGGTTGAGATTGCTCCTTATCAATTTTCGCCGTATTTGGGGTGATTTCATTCGTAATTTGTGTATTAACCGTCGGTTCATGTTCCATGGCCTCTGTAGATGTCATGGCCTGAGCGTTCAAGGTCGAAAGTTGTTGGCATGTACCCTTTTTTGCCTTTTTTCTGCCTGTATCGATTCTAGGCTTCGCTGAATCGTTTTTGCGGGATGTTGCTAGGCCATGTTCGGCCTTGAGGTGGTCTATGGCTCTATTCAAGTCTATAATTAGCGATTTAGGCTCTTTGTTTGTGATTGAACGTAAGGGCTCAATAAGGAAACTGCAGGTTTTGCATTTTTCCAAATATGTTTGCATTCGGCGATATATCTTATGAGTTTTCTCGAATATCGCTTCGTCAGGGGTTAGCTGCGATGAGCTAGACGCGATGGATACATTGCCATCATCAGACTCGCCCATGGTTAAGGGTAAAAAGTCGGGGTTCCGTCCCCGGAGACTGAAAAAATGAGACAAAAACTGCTAGTTTTTTACTAAACTGTATATAGCCAGTAGAGCAAACTATATGTAATCAGTAATTATATACCGAAAAAGTCGAAATATAAACGCGATATGGATTGCTTTCTGGGATCCACGGAAAACCAGTCCGATTCTTGGCCGGCAAGAGATCGAAATCCTTCAAGTGCCCTGTCCGCTACGAACGCTGGCTATTAGCATGGCAATTCTAATCTTGCTTACGGCACTTCTGAATAGTTCGATCGATGTGAGCCAGAACCATTTCCGTAGATTTTTGAGCCATGAGTATCTTCTCCTGCCTGGCCCACGCTTCCTGTTTATTTCTCCTTGGATAATCAGTTGAAGCAGATATTCAAAGTTTCAAGTTTCCACTGTTTAATTGTGCTCACATTTTTTTTTGCTTTTCCAATTCTGTGGATTACCTCTATGTTAGTGATATGTTCGGTCCAGGATATGCATCGGTACGCCCACATTTCGAATGCATCCAGTTTTTTCTTAAGCGTCCCTGTCCGCGTCCAAGTCTCTGCACCATACAGTAAGTTCGGAAATGTAGCATTTTACTATTTATTTATTTATTTATTTACTTGTTTATTTTCTTATTTATTTATTTATTTATTAATTTATTAATTTATTAATTTATTTATTTATTTATTTATTTATTTATTTATTTATTTATTTATT
>MU185891.1:69069-90333 GCA_016904865.1 Pissodes strobi | reverse complement strand
GGTTGCTATGGTAACCAAAAAAAGTAAAAAATCGTCTTAATTCGTCATTCGTGCGACTTAGAGATTTAATATATGATATAAAAAACAATTAACAATTGACGTTTACAAGTCGGTTTCCATGACAACCAATTAATAATATGTATATCACTAATAAAATGTATAGTATGGTACTTACGATTGTTTATGAAGCATAATTTCATACTAAAAAATTGGTTGCTTTGGTAACCAAAAAAAAAGAATAAAAAATCGTCATAATTCGTCAATCGTACGACTTAGAGATTTGATATTTAGTATTTAGGTAAAGATAAAAAAAAATTACGATTGACGTTGCCAAGTCGGTTACCATGGCAACCAATTAGAAAATTATCACGGTAAAATTAGACTAGCGATTGGTAAATCTAATTATAAGGGCTTTCTAATTATAGGCCACGGTACGGATAGGAGCGTGGCAATAATGTGTGACCGAAGGTCACACAAACGAGGCCCGAAGGGCCTCGCGCGTGCCGCAGGCACAGGCGGCCACGCCGCTTGTTTATCCCGACCAATAATATTTTCGGAATTATGGATTTTATGAGTTAATTAAATTCCCTATTGCGTGAATTTTGATTGCATTTAAACTTGCAATCTTTATTTATTGATTATATAATACACAAATTATTTGTTTTATTTGAAGAGATTTAAACGATTTACGGTCCTCCCTGAGTCTAGCCGAAATTTTACCTGCTCCTTGCGAAAAGAAAATAGGATCGAGCCCTTATGTCCGTGCCTCCAGAATATAGAGTTAGGTAAAGTGAAAATAATGAAAGTATAAATTTTGCGCCAATTCTTGTAGTTGCTGTTTGACGTATGGAAGCCTTTCTCTGCAATGAAAGCATTTATTTGTCTTGTTGATACGGCTTTAATACTACGAGAAAAATCACGTTCATCTCTAGTTATTTTCACAACAAATATTGTATAAAAAATTGGTATATATGTAGATTTAATATTTAACTTCAATATTTGTCTAATATTTTAATACAATCATAGCAATTTGTCCTACAAATATTTAAGACTAATCTTGTAGAATAATTTGCTACAAATTGGCGCTAGCGATTATTTGTGTACAGACTGTAGGATTTATTTTATAATTGTAGTAAAATTTAAAACAATTTTTTTCAGCGACTTTTAATTTACGATGCAAACAGAACATCCCATCAAATGGTAATTTAGAACGTACCTTAATCAAATTTATTATGAGAAACTCTTCAGTTGTATTTGATTTAGTGTCTATGTATAACTATTTTATAAAGTGAACAAACGCAATGCAAAAGCAACAACAAGAGTTTTACGTCAGTGTATATCAATTTGTGCCACCTTTGTAGAGGGCAACAAAAGGAAGCTGATTAAATATTTAATGCTCAATAAGTATCATATTATTATTATTTTACTATACCTCAGAGTCACTAAGTAAGTCTTGTTTCGATAGTTTTTAAAAATAATATGTTCCCTTTTATTTTCCTTTCAAAGATCAGGTGCTTTTAATATTTCTCTTTTCGGCAATTTTTAAACTTACAATTCAATTAGTTTCCGTTTTGAGATCCACCTTCTCCCATATAACTTTAGGATGTCGTATTTTTGAGTAGCGTAATTTTTTTAAGACATCATAGACATCATACGAAAGCAGTAACCGTAAAATTCCCTGTGGTATTATGATCCAAGTTTACGAGCTCACGTTACTTTACGACGGCTTAATACAATGTGAGAGATATGTGTCTAATATCTTCCAGTAACACACATTTGGAAAAGTAAATGTTTTAATATGGCCATACTGTTATAAAATAAATCACCGTTGTGAGCTGCTTTTTAACGCCTTATTAAATATTAATAATAATTAAGTTGGGTAATATTAACTATTAATATATCATAATGGAATTAGAAAAGCTCGAATGGATATGTGATGCATATTGGCAGTGACATATCTTGTAATACGTATTCGTGCATGTCGCGAATATGCCGAAAAATGTAAAATATGCCAAACTTCGACAATATGCTGATGAGTCTCAACACTATCTTCCCAAATCTTGAGGCTAAATACTGACCGGTTCTAGGTTAAACGAAATTAACTAGATCTTGAGATTCTATCCAAAATCAGGCCTGTCTTAGGCTAGACAAAATTGACCAGTAATTTAAGGTTCAATTAAAAGTCAAAAAAAGGGCAAGGCAAACAAACGGTTTGGCCTCCCCAGATCAATCAATCATCATTTATTCATATAAATTTACATTAGTTTTTCTTACATCTACCAAAGCTTCGCATTCTTAGACTCCGTTTGTATCCTTTTATAAATCGGATCCGTTCGGCTAATTAATGAAAACATATATTTAAATAATATTGCAAAGTAAGCGAACGGATCCGAAATTAAATCGGCTCCGTTCTGTTTACATCCCTTTTTAATGAAACAATTTAATTTTTTCAGTCCGTTTCTAATCCATTTGTCGTGAACTAGTGGAAGTTAAATCTCTTTTCATATAGTTTAAGGCATAATTGAATAAAAATGGAGACAAGCGAAATTACTCCTTGAATTTAGTATCATCATCGATTAAATGACGACGAACTATATATGTTATAAGCACCTTCCTGTTCACGCCTTCTGAACATATTGTTACGGCAACCATCCGAACGTTTTTGTGCTACCCTATAAACCTAGCCGCCGCCGTGCCGCTCGCTTCCCTGTCTGTATGACTTATCGCCCGGTCGATAGCGAAGTTTCAGGATCGCTGGAATTGTCTCGATGGCCTCGTCGAGATCATATAGAGTGGCCTCGGAATACTTCCCGAATATTCGTGATGGATAGGAGATTATATATAAGCAGACCTAAGGCCAATGTTAGTCAGTCGGTTAGTTAGTTCAGTTCAGTTAATCATTGAGTGTTGAATAGATATTAGTGGTAAAGTTATAAGAGTAGTATAGAGTGTTAAATTGTATACAGTGGTAGTGAATAAAGAGAGTATTAGTTGAAAATAGCAAAGTTGTAATTTTGTTAAGAACCCACGGGAAAAACGTAACATTTGGTGTCAGAAGTTGGATTGTGAAAGGACCGGACTTGTGAAGTATTTTTCGAGGAAAGAAAAGGGTACATGTAAGTCAACTAGACCGTTTGATTGGTGGATTCTGTGAAAATTTTATAAAATTCTATGGTCAATACGAGGCAACAAGCGGCAGAAATGGAACAAATAAATAAAATGTCGGCCGATTTCATGGAAAATCTAAATGCTGAGAGGCAAGCAGAACAGGACAGGCTTCAAAAGATGTTCCAAGATCAAGAAGATAAAAAGCAAGCGGATCGGCAAGCAGAACAGGACCGGCTTCAGGAAATTTTGCAAGACCAGGATGATAAAAGGCAAATAGAACAGGACCGGCTTCAGAAAATTTTGCAATACCAAGAAGACAAAAGGCAAGCCGAACAGGATCGGCTGCAGAAAATTTTACAAGATCAGGAAGATAAAAGGCAAGCGGAACGAGAAGAGGATGAGCGTAGAAGGCAAGCAGAACAGGACCAGCTTCAGAAATGGATGCTGGATGTAATTGTAAGCGAGCAAGGAAAATTACAGAAGATATTGGACGGGCAAAATGAGAAATTTGAAAAAGAAGTAGGTAGTATACAAAAAGAAGTTGGACATGTACAAAAAGAAGTTGGGAGTGTACAAAAAGAAGTAGGAAACGTACAGCAAGAAATGAGGAATCTACAAGCAGAATTTATGAGACTAAAAAATCAAGGACCCACCAAGAGGGTATTCGCCACAGGACATAACATCAAACCTCTAACGTATGACGGTCAAACCTACTGGACAATGTACAGAAGGCAATTTGAAGCCGCTGCTGTTGCCAACGGTTGGAATAACGAAGAAATAGCTACATCACTAGTGGTAGCGCTTCGTGGGTCTGCCCTGGAACTATTGCAGACCATTCCCATCAGCCAACAAGGGAAATATGACATCCTTGTAGCTGTCCTGGAGAGACGATTTGGAGACCAACACCGAAGACAACTGTATCAGGCACAAGTAAAGTCTCGGCATCAGAAGCCTGGTGAAAACCTGCAAGAGTTTGAGGCAGACGTCCGACGTCTCGTTCAGTTGGCCTATCCGGGAGCGATGGAAGAATTTCAAGAGGAACTTGTTGCTGAATATTTCGTGGATGGTATCAGAGATCCAGAAACTCAGAAAATGCTACGCCTAGCCAAATTTGATAACAGCCGTGAAGTTTTGGGTAGAGCTCTGGAAATCGAGGCGGCCTGTAACATCTCTAAGCCAGCAATCAGGGACGTATCCATCAAGGAAGAAAATTTGGCGAACAGTTGTGAACTAACTGAAAGGGGCGGTATTTTGAAGAAATTAACCGAAATTCTTCAGGGCACGGGGAGATTCCGGGAGTCACTAGAAGTTAGGCCATACAACCGTAATCACTGCTATAGATGTGGCAAGACTGGACACTTCAAAAGGGACTGTCGAGTACAAAGGTTCCAGGAGCCAATAGAAGATAGGCCACATAACCGAAATACATCAAATCAGTGCTATAGATGTGGAAAGACTGGACATTTCAGAAGGGACTGTCGAGTACGGATATTCAGGGAGCCAACAGAAGTTAGACCATGTAATCGAAAGGCTATAAATCAGTGCTATAGATGCGGCAGGACTGGGCATTTCAAAAGGGACTGTCAAGTACAAAGATTTCGGGAGCCACTAGAAGATAGGCCACGTAACCGAAATGTTTCAAATCAGTGCTATATATGTGGCAACATTGGGCATTTTAAGAGAGACTGTCGAGTACAACTACGACCTACAGCTCCATCCAGAGACAACAGCAGTTCAAAGCCAAGACAGGAAGAACCCCAAGCTAACACCAGTATGGGAAGGACCCTATACGGTCATCAAAAGAATTAATGACGTTGTGTATAGAATTCAGCGTAGCCCCAGAAGCAAACTGAAAGTTGTCCACACCGACAGGTTGAAAGCATATCACGGACATGAAGTAGCTGATCGGAACGATCAGAATTAAGAGGGAGGCAATGTTACGGCTAGCCTAACAACCATCCGAACGTTTTTGTGCTACCCTATAAGCCTAGCCGCCGCCGTGCCGCTCGCTTCCCTGTCTGTATGACTCATCGCCCGGCCGATCGCGAAGTTTCAGGATCGCTGGAATGATCTCGATGGCCTCGCCGAGATCATATAGAGTGGCCTCGGAATACTTCCCGAATATTCGTGATGGATTGGAGATTATATATAAGCAGACCTAAGGCCAATGTTAGTCAGTCGGTTAGTTAGTTCAGTTCAGTTAATCATTGAGTGTTGAATAGACATTAGTTGTAAAGTTATAAGAGTAGTATAGAGTGTTAAATTGTACACAGTGGTAGTGAATAAAGAGAGTATTAGTTGAAAATAGCAAAGTTGTAATTCTGTTAAGAACCCACGGGAAAAACGTAACAATATTATGGATTTTTTTATGTTTTTTTTTCCGTTTGAGCAGCTGTAATAATTGTTCTTCTTCTTCGTCTTCCTCCATTATCATGTTTAACAACAAAAAATCAGTAGCATTCATCACTTAACACAAACTCCAAATAGACTATTCCAGAGCCGAAAATAATTACGAATAGAATCCGTTGACTTAAAAATGCACATGATCCGATCCGTTCTTAAAACGGATTCGTTTTTAAAACGGATTCGTTTTTAAAACGGACTCTGAGAATGCGTAGCTTTAGCCTACCTTATCTATCCGTCGAGTTTGGTTGAGACTAGGCAGGCCAACAAACTGGAGAGCCTTTACGCTCTACTCGCTACGGGATATGCCCTACGGTAATACTAACTAGAGTATCGACAACTTCAGGACGTATATCGAATTCCTAGCAAAGCTTTGAATTGTTTTGCAGTTAGGTGTTACCTACGGATATTAGTCCTTGCTTCTCGTGTTTATGTATGTATTATAGGTGCGTATATCTGTAGGGAAAAATCACTCCTAAATCCCTAATTCGCATTGACATCACAACATTTAGTATATACAAATTTACAAGTATGGAAGTGGGCGTTGCCAAGTCCAATTCGCTGGCTCCATCCCCTCCGTCCGATCGGAGGTAGGTGACAGAATTCGAATCTTCCGATCCGATCTTGAAATGCAAATACAACTTTAATTATCTAATGTTTGTAAGTGAAAGTAAGTATTATCCGATTTAAAAATTATAATCTTCAATTTTATGTGTAAAGAATTGCAGTGTAGCTTGTAGTATTGTCTGTTTCCTCCGCCAGCTTTAAAACAGCCTGCGAAGTATTCTAATATTTTAAGTAATTTGTGAATGTTCACCATTGAATCAATTTTATTTTTTGTGACTGTCTGTAATCTTGTGAATGTATTAATAGTCGTGTTGTCAGTTATCGGCCTGAAATTGTTGGTAGTTACGTTTTGATCGATCAGTCGTCCACTATTGTGCATTGGTTCACGACCACTATTCACAGTATTTTTTGATCAATGGGGGAAAGTCTTTCTCGTATCCTTTACCCTTAGCTGCAGTTCGCTGCCCTTGCCATGCTGGCTTTGCTGGAGGCGGCGCTGGCTTAAATCTTCTTCCGGTACTGTGCGGCTGTTTCGGCTGCGTCAGCTCGTTCACCTTGAAGGTGCACTTCGGGTCGATTGATCGATGTGCCCCGTTGCAGTTGCATTCAATGATTTGGTGGGTGCCAACTCATTTTGAGCACCGCCACCCACGTTGGCAATAAGTCCAGGCGTGCCCGTGTCCCTGGCATCTCTTGCACTGCATTATTAGTTTCGCATTTCTTCGGTAGTCCCAATTTACCCTGATGTTCATGAAAAACTTACAGTTTTAGATGCTTAAGTGTGATTCCTCCGTCAGTCACCACCAGGTATAGAGGTGTTCTCGTCTTCTTCATCAAAAAGATATCTTTGATTCTCATTTCGCGCTCTTCTATTAACGCATTTCTTATTTCTTGGGGTTGGATGCCCCCATCCAAGCCCTTCAATACGGAAGCGTGGGTTTTTGCTAGTTTGTCTGCATATAAATGGTACTCCATATTCTCGGTATCAAACATTCGTTTCAGATTATTCCAATCTTTGGATTCTTTACACCAGGTTATTACCGAGTTACGTGTATATTTAAGTTTATGTTCTTTGATGTTTGCGGTCCTCAGGCGCGCTACAAACTCATAATGGATAACCAGCCCTCCCTTAAAAACGATGGGTGGTGGCGGGGCTGGTTTGGCTTTCAGCGGGGTCTTGGCCTAGGTCTGGTAGATTGCTTCGGTGCCTCTTGTGTGGTTTCCATGTTACTAGCGTCTTCATCGGTATCGCTGAGAGGTTCGAAGCGGTTGCTGGTTTGGACCGGTTTGCCTCCGACGTCCAGATAGACTTGGCGAATGTTCCTTTTGAACTTCAAGGTTTTCAAAGGGACTTTGAATTGCGTTTTCGAACTGCAAGATCCAATAATATCCATGAGCGTTACCGGTGGCATTAAAACATTATGACCCTGAATCTAGCCACATGCGATCCATCAGCCGGGGTATTATTATGGCTTTGCAAAACAATAAACAAAACATCTGCGACGACCGAGGTTACAGGGTTGGCCGTGGCTAGATTCAGGGTCATAATGTTATAATGCTTACCGTTGATGTCGTTTGCTCAGGAAGCCGTGCTATGTCGGCTTCAGGGCGCGGAGCCAAGCTCTCTGCCTCGGGTGGCCTGTCGGCTAATGCAACTTTTGCTGTCGTTACATTTCCTAACTGCGTAGTAGTTTGGAGGTCACCGGAAGTTTTTGTGGACTCTAAACTTTTTGCTGTTCTTATTGCGCTGTCTGTGGCTTTCTTCTTTTTCTATGTGGGTGACGAGTCACTTTTCCCTTTAGCTACTATAGTAGGAGCCGTTTGAGCCTTCCTTCTTTTCTGTCCACAATCTATTTTGGCCTTGGCCTCTGCCTTGCGGTTTTTGATCCTTTTTGAATTTCCTTCCAGTTGGGGAATTGTGCCACGATGGAAGGCCTTCATTAGGTGCTTGCGGTCTGTCCTTATCACTGGTGAATACGGATATCCAGTGTTGTCATTCTCTACAGTTCGGGTATTCTGAGAAGCCCGCAACTAGCTTTTGGATTTCCTTTAGGGTTTGTGTTCTTTCGCTTTGGTTACTAGAGTCCAACGATAACTCTGAGAGGTTATCGCCCGTCTCAGACATTTCGGTGATGCTTTGGGGATCCGTCCCCGAGGGCTAAAAAGTTTAAGATTTTTCCTTCCACTACTAGGGTTTGATAACAAACCCAAGCTAGACCATAAGAAATAAGCACTAAAGCGCTTTTACTTGCTTCCAGTTGCTAGGACACGAAATTGCGAGTTAAAAACGGGAGCTGGCTCAATTTTCCGGAGACCCCGCGAAATCCGGTACGCACAGTAAGACAGCTACCATGCAAATCTGGCCTCGCCAGAGAGATCTACCTTAGTAAAGTAAAGAAAACGTTAATTTGGTTTATTAAGAAGAACAAAATAAAATTAAAGGTTCAAAGGCTAACTAACCCGCAATTAAAGTAAATAAACATATATAAGGAAAAACAGTTATCTCACAGTTTGATGAATAGCTCCTTAGATAGCTTCCAGAAAGAAGAACACAGGAGGAAAGGACTCCCTCGATAGACGACATACTCTACAGGTGAAACGCTACAGGTAGGACGCTATGCGTAGCCGAAGATATCCCAGTACAGAGACCAGCAGGCTAGTTAGGCGTAGCGAAAAAAGGAAGGAAAACCCGTTAGTAAAGCCATGTGGAACATTAATATATTCAAGGTCCCGCACTTGATTCCTTACCAAAGAACATTCACAGTAAAATATCAAGGAAAATTCGGAGAATAAAAAATCAATCATTTACCTGTTAAAGGTCCTGTTATTTGCTTAACATTGGAATCACTAAACTGCCTCAAAAGATGAAAGAGAAGGCATTGTAACGAAAATTAAAAAAGAACGTCCATTCACATGGCTCCCCAAAATGGACGCCACTCAAAAAGAAAAAGACCAAATCAACTCATCTGACAAAAAGCAGGTCTAAATCCTATCAAGGAATGAGTTTCAGGCACTAAACAACCAACTAGCTAAAGGCAAGATACAAGTAAAATCCCACAAAGGAAGAATTAACAAAAATCTTCCACCGTGACTCCAAACTGCTGTTACAAATGATTGATCGGCGCAGAGTGAGCTTCGCGAAATTTCTAAGCACCAACGTGAATGCAAAAAAAGATTTCCTCCAAAATCTCCACTTCAAGAATTTCGAATGACCAATCGTACGACGACACGTAATGTCACATGTCACATGCAATAATTTCTCTAACCAATTTTGAAAGTAAAAGCCCAGAATTCTGATGTACTGAAACCTACTTTAATTGATTAATCGAGTTAGCCAGAAGGAAATACATACTTGACCCGACATTTATTAATAAAATCGTGCTTAAACGCTTTCCCAGTTCCCCCGTTTTCAAATGATCCTCAAATGGCAGCGCGACGTTCCCAATATCGTGGTAGAGGATATCTGGAATTCACTATGTCATTTCACCTATAATATGGTAGAGGTCGTCACACTAATATATATATAATTTCGTCCGGCACCATGTTGTCAATAAGAAAACCTTTCAGTTAAATATTGAATCTTGACATTCCGGCGACTGAATACAAAATGAAAATTTGGCTCAATATTCATTTCGAATAATCAAATAAACAATAACACAAAATTTATAAGATCTGAACTGACGAAACATATAAAACCACACAAATTCATCCAAATAGAGACTTACAATACATAGAAAAGATCAAGGAACAGAACTCATAAGATATTCACAAGCTTCACGAAAACCAAATAGAAATCTTCAGAAAATAATTTCACAACCAACATACTTCTTTTACCTGTTAAAGGGTGTGTTATTTAGGCTGGAAACGCTAGAATGCCTCAAAAGATGGACAAGAAGGCTTCTGTAAGGAAAATTAGTGTCCATTCACATGGCTTCTCAAAATCACTCAAAAAAAATACAAACTCACCTGACAAAAAACAATACTAAATCACCTTAAGGCACCAAACAACCAACTAACTAAATACACAAAACAAGTAAGACTTGAAACTCAAAACGAGCCGGGTGGAAAATTCCACATAGGAAAAATTAACGAAAAACTTCCACCGTGACACCAAATTGGTGTTACAAATGATTGAACGGCGCAGAGTGAGATTCGCGAAATTGCAAGGAACCAACGTGAAAATCCCCACTTCGAGAATTTCAACTGACCAATCATACGACAACACGCATGTCACACGTCACATTCAATAATTTTTCTAACCGATTTTGAAAATAAAAGCCCAGCATTTTGATGTACCGCCGCCTACTTTAATTAGTTACTCAAGTTAGCCAAAGGAAATACTTATTCGACCGGACATTTATTAAGAAAAACGTGCTTAAACGCTTTCCTAGTTCCTGTGTTGTCAAAAGATCTTCAAATGGCAGCGAGACGTACCCAATATCGGAACGCGTCAATATTGCTAACTAAGGATTTGAACATGGAAGGAGAAAATAAACCATTATCGATTTTTAATTTGAGGGAGATGATAATTACAATTCACTCTCGATCGCCATTTCACCTATCATGTGACAGAGATCGTCACACTAATATGTATAATTTTGTCCGGATCGATAATTAATACACCATGCTATCAATAAGAAAACCTTTAAATTAAATATTAAGTCTAGACATTTCCGCGACTGAATACAAAATGAAAATTTGGCCCGTTACAATATTCCTTTCGAATAATAAAATAAACAATAACACAAAATTAACGTATACTTACAAGATGTGAACTGACGAGACATAGAAAATACTTTCACAACCAACATACTTCGTTCCACAGAGCAGCAACACAAGCAGACCAAAAATACACACATGTGAATCTCTCACAATCTGAAAAATAAACAAAACGGTTAGAACTGCAGTCACGAAAGAAGTTAGATGGAAGGCACCTATATATTATAAGCAACGAATATATCCACAAATAAGACACATACAAGTGGCTACAGGAAGGATAACTCTACCCAGAAAGAGAGGGCTTCGTATTAGCGATACAGGATCAGGCAATAGCAATCAAGAACTACTAAAAATATAGTATGAAAAAAAAAAACAGAGATAAATGACTTATGTAGGCAATACCATCAACAGCAAGACAGACGTGGCATCACGGCGATTACAGCCAAGGAAAAAAGCAAACATGCTCGCCAAAATGTCTTCTTCTAACAAAAATAAGGATTTAAATTTGAGATTCTCTTGAATTTTCTTGGTGATATGTGCACTTTAATCACCTTATGGTTCCTCCGAGCTTCCTGGAGAGGGTTACTGGAAATTGCAGTAGTGCCTAGGATCTGTCCTGTGACGTCACTGGAAGCTGTCCTGGTAGGCCGGGTGCGTGTGGACTCAGTAGCATGAAAAAAAAACAGTACAAGGCAGTTAAAGAGTTCACCAAGAATGTTGTTACAACTCTGTTTCAATTTGGCGGAGAGCGTTGCTTGTCTTAGCTTTGGTTTTTAATATAGAGATTGGCAAGAGATAGCTAGAAATAGTGCTTCTCAATTAAC
Organism: Pissodes strobi; assembly: GCA_016904865.1. NCBI lineage: Eukaryota > Metazoa > Arthropoda > Insecta > Coleoptera > Curculionidae > Pissodes > Pissodes strobi. Next base: position 78,712 of record MU185891.1, on the reverse strand, counting down.
ATTGCTGACAAATGCCAAAACACGCTCAAGGAAAATTATGATATATAATTAAATATGCCTCCACCAATTTGCACAGAATTGTTTAGACTGTAGGTTTTAAATTAAAAAGTGAACTGATTAAAAATAATAAATAAAATAAAGCTAAGAAATATTGTCATAAACAGTATTTCAATTAAGCAAAAAAAATTACAATAATCAGGCAAAAACAAAAGTAAAATCAATAAATTGAAATAGATAATCAGAATGCAATTATTGCCTGAAAGCTATTTTCTACCTCAAAAATCAGTTACATTCAAGAACAAGGTAACAACAAATTTAAATAGAAATAGAGAAATAAAACAAACAAATAATTATGATCTTGTACCCACCAAGGTCGAGAAGGGCTTGAGAAGGTGCTCTTTAAATAACTAAGTGACGATAAAATGCTTATATAGGCCGAATAATAACTAACTAAGCTTAACTCTGATTCCCCATATAACTCATAATACCCGATAACGATACCAGAGAAAATTAGACTGAGTCTCCCACACTATAGACAGTTTTAGTGATTAATTTCTAAAAATGCTACCTCTAACTAGAACCTAAATAATGTGAACCCTATAGGCCACTTTGACCGATTCTTTAGTTGGGTTGCTAAACTAAACCCGAAATTCAATAACCCTTCTTGTAGGATCAAGTCCTTTTTTTCCCTCTTATCCAAGAGCCTTAAGCTCCAAAAACCCACTATCACATATATGCCCTACAGACAAAAACATACCCACGGCAAAAGACAACCTGGTATGTCAAACGATAGTAGGCAGATATCAGAGATTCGCAAGCTTAGCAGCTTTATTCTGCCTACAGACTTTTCGATATAGAAAACTTGAAATAAAAATCAGATAACGCAAAAAATAAAGAAAATGTCAAGCCTACCTTCTCACAACCTCTCACACTGGTCGTCGGTACAAGATAGGTTTTAAAAATCCTGTCCTACCTTTCCATCAGAACCACTTCTCAACAAAATTGCACAGACGCGCAGTCGTCTCAAATGTTTCACCTTTTTCCACCGAACGAAACGACCGATCTTTAAGCATAAAATATGAACTGCATATTTGAAATTAATTAACAATTTTAAATAATATATTCTACTGCTATATTTATGTAGATACCAAGGTAAGATGGCGGCGAGTTCGGGTGTACCGTTAAAGTGTTCGAGCTGTTTAGACGAATTAAAACACGGCGAAGTGAATATTAAATGTAACGGAATGTGCAACATGTTGTATCACAAACATTGTACCAAACTATCACGAGAAAAGGTGAAAATTTTGCTGGAAACACCAAACTTTAAGTGGTTTTGTGATGAGTGTTATGAAAGTTCGTCAGCGATTTCATCAGTACTGATTGCGATGCAACACTCTTTGGATAAACTTACCAACATGGTGAGCAAACAAAATGATATAATTCACGAACAAAACATTAAAACTAATCAACTTGAAAAACATTTTCGCTCTTTAACCCATAAAAATCAGGGAAATAAAAAAATTCCCCCATCGATACATCCAGCGACATCTAAAGACGCAAATACAAACAACGGTAAATCCCCCCGTTTTCTTCAAATGCTAGCGCTATCGGAGATAAAAATAAAAATGTTGACGAAAAAATATCAACAATAAGTGCATCGACCCGACAACAACAACAACTAAAAACCCGACAACAAAAAAATGTAAACACTCTTGACAATACAACTCCTGAAAAGGATGATTTTACATTAGTACGGGCAAAAAGGCGACGCAGATCGAATTATATACAGGGAACGAATACCACTAATGCACTTAAGGCTGTGGAAAGGAATGCATGGATATATATATAACCAGGTTGGACCTACAAACCACTACAAAGCAAGTTGAAGAAACTCTGTTACCTATTTGCAAAGTTAAATGTGAAAAATTGAACTTAACTCACAAAAATACATGGAGCTCTTTTAAGATCTGCGCTCCATTCCAGTATAAAGATGCTATCATGGATGGAAACATCTGGCCAGTAGCTGCCTATCTTGGCCGATATTACTTTCCTAAAAAGGAAACTCTGACTGTACGTGACGACCCAGAAAGTGGGAATTTTTTAAACAGCACTATGATGAATGGAATAGATGCATAGTAATGCACCTTAACATACAAGGAGGACTCATCAATAAGAAGGAGTGCCTTGAAGAAATACTGGCATTGCACAATGTCGATTTCTTATGTATATCAGAACACCACCAATCTGATGACATAAGACATTTTAATCTTGAAAACTATAAGGTCTTCAATTATTTTTCAAGAACTCAGCTTAAGGGCGGAGGCGTTTGTATAATGGCTAAAAAGACAGTAAACCTGACTAGGGTAGTCTTCAATAATTCAAAGGAAAAGACTTTGGAAATGTGTGCCGCAAAACTACAGACAGACCAGCAGACGATTACGTTTGTCGCAGTTTACCCATCCCCAGACAGTGATATTGAAGCATTTATGGAGGAACTTGCAGTTATGATGGAAAATGTGTATGATCCAAGAAACAAACATATTCTGTGCGGAGATCTTAATATTAATCTTTTAGAGCCTAACAAAAAAACACAAAATTTAAAAAACTTATTTTTAGAATATAATATCACCGCCACCATATCACAACCTACAAGAATTACTAATCACTCAAAAACTTGTATCGACAATATTTTTGTTGATTTTGCCGGTCTAAAAGCGCAAGTTATAGATTGCCATATATCGGACCACGCGTATCAGCTGTTCTACTTTGAAACAGAATTTACCCATTCCTCTACTGATGAGCGGCTGTTCAGAAAATTTAACCAGACTAACATTGAAAATTTTATAATCGAGATGTCTAATACTAACTGGAATAGCATAGTGTGTCACAATTTTCCAGACGGAGATATTGATGCGAACGTCAATGCTTTTTATACGATCATTTTAAATGCTAAAAAGGATAAATAATCAATTTTATAATAATAGGTACAAAGAATTAAAATTATATTACAATAAAAAAATAAAAGTCACAAAAAAGACATTTAATGATAGTAGATTAAAGAATGCAATAAATATAAACAAAGAAAGCTGGTCGATAATTAGGGAAAACAGGAAATGTAGTCAAAGAAACTTAAATATTGCAAAAATAAATTCTGAACAAGGTCAAATCACCGATATCAGGGATATCTGTGAATCCTTTAATACATATTTTGTCAATTCTGCAAATAGTAGCGACCCCCCTCAGAAAAGATATACAAACACTATACCAATAGAAACAAACTCATTGTTCCTATACCCCACTACTCCTCAGGAAATAGAGGGGATAATCTCACGTACTTGCCTTAAAAAATCATGCGGTATAGATGATATACCAGGTAACATTATTATTTCTATAAAGCACATCATTTCCCCTATACTATCGGACTTAATCAATTTGAGCTTTATACAGGGTAAGTACCCGAGCTTACTTAAAACTTCGAAGGTCATACCAATTTTTAAACACAAAGGCAGTATGCTCGACATGGAAAACTATCGCCCGGTAGCTCTTCAGTGCCATATAGCAAAAATTTTTGAATCTTGCTTTAATAAAAGACTTGCTAAATATCTGGAGGACAGACAACTCATTGCTGTCAAAATGTCAAAACGGTTTTAGAGGTAATTTATCTACAAACACAGCACTAGACAGTGCTCTGCAACATATTTATAATTGTTTAAATGATAAGCAAGCAATACTAGGTCCTTTCTTTGATATGAGTCGTGCATTTGACACCGTCGATCATGACTTACTTTTAAAAAAGCTTAATAATATGGGTATCAGAGGCCCAGCCAATTCATGGATTCGAACATACCTTTCAAATAGAAAGCAATGCGTCGTTGTTAACGGTGTGAAATCCGCGACTCAAGAGGTGTATCGGGGTACCCCTCAGGGCTCGTGTTTGTCCCCTACATTGTTTAATTGTTATATTAATGACCTGCCAAATAATGAAATCCCGGGAAATCTGTTTGTATTATATGCGGATGACACAAACATCTTGGTAACGAGCGAATCAAAATCGGAGCTTACTGAAAAGTCAAATACATGTGTTGAATACGTAAACCATTGGTGCAAAGACAATGGCATTAAGCTTAATAAAGGTAAATCTGTGGCCATGCACTTTGTCACAAAAAATACCACCGTTAACGCAAGCATGCTTCTAAAGGTCGAAGGACGCTCCATTGAAAATTTGGACTCAACTAAATTCCTGGGTCTACACTTAGATTCAAAATTAACTTGGAATTTCGGTCTCTTCCAGTCGGTGCTTTCATATGGAATAATTCATTGGGGCCTAGGAGCGGACGCCAACAGAATATTTATAGCACAGAAACGCGTTGTCCGGTATATGGGGCGAGCAAAATCTAGACATTCATGCATTGAAATTTTCAAAAAATTTAAATTCATGACTTTTCCATGCCTATATATATATTCATTACTAATATATGTAATACAGGATAAAGATATGTGGGAAAAACGTTCCAACACCCATAATCACAATACTAGACATAGCAATGCCTTAAATGTACCATTTTCAAGACTTAGTATCGGACAGCAAAGTCCACGGTATATTGGACTTAAGGCTTACAATCATGCTCTGTGTATCCATAAATGTTTCAAAGAAGACGACAATTTAACGCTTATTAAAAACAAAATGAAATCTTTTCTTATCGAAAAGTGTTTTTATTCGGTCGAGGACTTTTTTAAATAAAATTAAAGCAATGTGATTTTGATATTACTTTGGTTTGTATAAATATGGTTTTAAAATGTTTGTATGTATTTTTCCATTTTTTTTTATATTTTGTTTGTCATTTACTGTTGTATTTGTGATGTGTATTGTACTATACATAATAATTGACGTGCTTATAATATTTTAAGTGTTTATACATTGTAATATTCAAAAGCGAAATATATCTTATCTTATCTTATCTTATCTTATCTAGATTCAACCCATAATATTAATTTTAATTTTCTATTAATTAGATAATTATCGACTGATATATTTAAAAGACAAAAATTAGTTTTAAATGAACTTGATGGGCAACATAAGAATTCAGTAATTATTAATATTTTCGTACTATTTAATGCGGAATTTTCCACACTGTTGCTACCAGGTCGGTTCAGACAGTAATTCAAAATAGGTTGAAGATGAAAAGTTATTATTTCAAACGAAAAATAAATACAAGCGAACTCAGAACAATCTGATGTTACGGAATTGTTAAAATTACCGTAATAAGCTGTCTAGCTAACCTGGGAGCTGGTTTTAGGTGAGATCAAAGTCTGACGAACTGTAGGTTCGGTAGCGTATTTATATTAAAAAAGTGATGACCATTGCTTGCTTAAGATTGAAAATCTCTCCCGTTGATTGCTGGCGTTGTTTATAGTTTGCCATTAATATTTATATAACAACCTCCAAGTTCAAGTTCAAACTTAGGATAGGGTGATATTTCTTTAGTGGCTTATGCATTTTTTATTGGTTTTGTAAGTGATATCTAACCGCTCGCCGCTTTTGCATTTCGGTTCTCTCGCCTTCATCTTTACCATTACCTCTTTCCTCTATTTTTTTAAATAATTGTATGCCATCTAAAACAATTTACTCTTGAAACACAATACGAATGATTAAGAATCAATTAATGTATTGAACGATTAACGAACATTTGCACGTGGTACTTTATGAGGTTTGTCTTGGCATGGTTATATTATTACTAATCATGCTACAGACAAACAATTTTTTTAGTTTGAGTTTGAGCTTTAAGTCGTCATTTCAAGCATGATTCCTGTTCTACTAAATATTTGCAAAACGTTGACGACTCGACTCGACTCGATATGTTGATGACTTCTTTATGCCTATTTCAGTCTGGAACTGAATATGTGAGTACCTTCAAATATTTCAAAGCGAGCAAATATTCCATGACCCATATACCGCTTACAATACATGCAGAATGAGGCAAAGTAGTTCATAACGTTGGCTTTGCATTATGCAGCCTGGATCGTCTTTTTTGGATAACTTAATCTTGCTATATATTCTCATATGCTCACTGATGCGGTCGATAAGCAGCGTTGGATAATATATTGTGAAATATTGGCTGACTACTTCCACTGTTCTTTTTTTTAAATTAATGTATATTTCGCATCAAGGGCTCTTTATTGCTTGGTAAGGATATATTTGGTTACTGGCTATCATTTAAAAAACGACGATGGCGACGTCGCTATTAAATACTTAAATAATTAGTGCACAACACTAGTAGGCCTGTAAGTCGGTAATTTGAAAATAGTCCTTTTAGTTATGCACCTTCCATGACACAAAACAGATGAGTGAAAAATAAATTGAACAGGATGAAAAAGGGTGTTCGACATGCTTTAAATCAGCATTTCAATGTTTGAATTCTGAATAAAAGCTTGCCGACATTTAAGTTATTTGTTTAGGATCAGAGTTTTATTCCACAAAACCGAAAGAGAATTGATGATGCTAAAATGGTCATAGTTTAAAAAAAATTAAATGTTCGGTAACATGGTTAGCAAAACGTGCGTCGAGTGAAAAAGTTTTGTTTCGGTATTGTGAATAAAACTCAGTTGCAGTACTATTTGTCGAAGGTTCTAAATCCCAGCTTAGGTGAGTGCTATTAAAAATGATTAAAAACTAAGGCGGTTGCGCCAAACAAGGGTAATGATTCATATAAAGCCCACGTTAATATTTGGCAACACTGTTAAAGTATTTTAACATTTCTATTCCTGGCTACACTACTACCACCAGTCAAGATTCTAACACAATAATATAGACAGGTATGATTCTCGGCTCTTCAAAATTTAATGTGGTTTGCGTATTACGTCACTCGGAGAGTGTTTTCATGAAATTCTCTAGGCGTTAACACGACTTGAGATGCGCCAAACATTTTTAATGAAATTGAATTAGATATGTTCTAATTTGAACTTCTTTTTCTTCTTTAATTAGATCTGTCGATCTGTTAATTGGGTCACCTTAGGATCTCTTGGGATGTCGATTGCTAGCTGTCCTTCCACCTCTTAGGTGGTCTTCCTGGGGGTCTATCTTCCGTTGGTCTGTTCTGAAAAGCTATCCGCCGTAGTCGATCTTCTGCCATTCGGGTTACATGAGCGTGCCATTGTCGTTTCCTTTGCTCAGCATCTCACCACGTCCTGCACCTGACATTCCGTAAGTCATGATTGGCCTAACGCAAGTCTTGTAAATCTTGGCCTTGCTGTCAATACGCATATATTTATTTGCCCATACCACCTGTCGTAAGCATCCTGCTATTGCGGTTGCCTTGTTGAACTGACTCCTCAGATCATCTATTGGATTGTGGTGGTCCGATATATTCATGCCCACGTACTTAAACTTGGATACTTTCTCGATAGGTTGATCTTGGACTACGAGCTTACATCTTATGGGTTCTCTGGTTAGGGTCATGCACTTTGATTTTCCTACTGATATGTTCATGTTTTGTTGTGCTGCTGTTAGATGCAATTTATAAAGCTGTAGTTGCAGGTCATCCTCTGTTTCTGCGATGAGGACTGCGTCATCGGCGTAGCATATTATGTTAATTTTGTTTCGGCCCATTCGATAACCAAGACCCATCGCTGACACTTCTTCTATAATTTTGTCCATTATTAGGTTGAATAGAAGTTAGTTATTGTAGCTTGATGGGATGTTTTTAGTTCCCTATGGTGGGTGTCTCTGGGGCACTGTTTAGTTTTTGAAAGTAGTTTTCCCATGTCAGTATCTCAATTCCTTTAGTTTGTATAAATTCGTTTATAGGATTTTTTCTATTCTTGAGCATCTTCCAGACCCTTCGTTGTGCTCCATATATGTCGTGATCCATATCGCTGGTGAATTTGATCCAGTGTTCTTTCTTTATTGATCTGAGTTGCTACATACTCGGCGTACAGTTCTTGTGTTTGGGTGCTTTTGTATGCCAGATAGCTCTTCTTTTTTTGTTGTGATAGCTCTTTGGCTTCTGCGTAGTGTTGTTTCTTGCGTTTATGTTTACCAACCTTTTACCAATAGCTTCTTCGGCTGCATTCAGTATGCAACTTTTGATTTTTCCCCAGCTGTCCTCTACATTTGATTCTGCTATTTTGGTTTCGCTAAGTTTAGTGTTTTTGGTACAGGTGCCGTGTGCTGTCGTCGGTTAGTGATTCGATGTTATATTTTTCGATTGTGACTTTAGCTGCCTTCATTTTGCGAGGTTATTCTGGCAGTATTTTACAAAGAACCATGCTATGATCTGTCCCAACATTTGCTGAGTTGAGGGTTCTAACGTTGTTAATCCTCAGTTCGTTTCTAGCGCAGAATCAAATCAATTAGAAGTTCTCCGTTCTCATTGTATTTTAGTTTTATATTTAGTATAGCTTCGTTACCTATTCTGGCGTTAAAGTCCCCTAATATAATTACTTTATCGGTCCCACCTGTTTGGTCTATCGTGTCCTGGAGCAGTTGGTAGAAATGTTCGGACTCCTCTTTGGGTTTGCTGATATCTGGTGCGCAGATGCTCAGCAAATCTGTCACGGTGTTGTTAATCTTTAGCGTAGTCTTTAGTATTCTTTCGTTTACGTGATTCATATCTTCTATGCTATGTTGGCATTTCTCGTTAAGCAGAGGTCCTACTCCTGCTTGCGCCCGTTCTTGCATAGCATTCCAGCTATGGATCAGGATGTATTATCCGAACTAAGATATACCTTGTCCTTTTTTCTTCGTCTCTAATAACGCACATATGTCTATTTTTTGTGTCCTCATTTCACTGCATACTTCTTGGTCTCTTCCGCTACACGATGTTATATTCCAGCATACCAATCTAGTTCCGGTTCTTTTTCGTCTACAAAATCGTTTTTCTTTATTTATCGCGTGGGTCGTCATACGTTGGTTCCGTCCGATTTCCGAGGCATTCCCATTGTTTCTGAACTAATAATTATTATTTTGGGTACTTTCTTAAAATTATTTAATGGCAAATATATATTTTTTTAAATTTATTTCACAAAACGCTCTAATACACCTGACATTAAATTAAATTAATAATAAAAATGCACGTAACTGAAAGCATAAAAAAATTTGAAATTTTCTGATATTTTGTTTAAGAGAAAATCTATAAAATTACCTGTCCGGAAAAATACTAAAAATAAATATAAGATAGAAAACAGGGTTGAGTGCATTTAGATCAGCTGATTTTAGAATGACAGAAATAAAAAAATTCTAATTGAGATAATTAAGGGGAATAAAACTTTAAGGTTCAAAATTATAAATATCTAATGGGCTATTTTCAACAGTGGTTTAGTTTGGGATAGATGCACTAAATAAGTTTCATCTGGAGCAGTTGCAATTTTTTTTAATTTCCTGCCTCCTAAAGATACAGAGATATCCTTCTAAAGATCCTTTTTGATTCAGTCTTATTTTGTGAATCAAACAGAGAAGTGCTCTTAGGCACTAAAATTTACCATAGGGCTAGTTCTAAAGTCAATTTGTAAATAAAACAAAAAGCTTTAGTATTATATGAATATTTTAATAAGTTATTTTACTTGAAAATAACTAGAAGCTCATAAATATACAAAATATAAACAATAAGTGAGTATACGTAGTCAGTGCTACAATATCAACAATATC